>JAQFXU010005296.1:0-11895 GCA_034693705.1 Spatulosminthurus flaviceps | reverse complement strand
CATAGGAAGTCGATATTTGGTCAAAAAATGCGGATTAGCATAAGGCTTCGGAAAAAAAATTCACATTGCTTTAAAAAGCAAATTTCATTTGGTCGAAATGAAGGGCCGCCAAATTGGCAAAAGGCGCCGTTGTGCCCCAGCATTAATTATTTTGTGAATATTTTCAGCTTCAAATGGGTCAAATTTGCAGTTTATTTCACCGACTTTCTATTGATACCGGAATTTTTGGCAAAGGCTGTCAAAATTTCCCAAAACTTGGTAAATTGTTGGCTAATTTTCAAAACTTTTGGGTAATATCCAAACACTTGGGCTAAATTTCAAAATCTTTGGCCAAATTTCATAAATTTCGGCTTATTAGGTAATATTTAGGTGGAATTTCCAAAAAAATTCCTAATTTTCTATAATTTCAGCGGAATTTCAAAAGCCTTTGCTGATTTTCCACAACTTTTGGGATGATTTTTCAACATTTCACTAAATTTTCCAAAACTTTTGGCAAATTTTCAAAACGCTTCCTAGTTTCCCAAAACGTTTGCCAATTTTCCCAAATCTAAGCGGATTTTGCAAAGATTTTGCTAAATTTTGACAACTTGGCCGATTTTCCAGCATTTCGTCCAATTTTCCAAAGTTTTGCTAACGTCTTAAAATGGCTAATTTCCCAAAACGTTGGCCAATTTCCCAAAATTCCAGCGGATTTTCCCAGGCTTTTGCTGGTTTTCCATAACTTGGTCTGATTTCCCACTATTTTTCCAAATTTTTGCTAATTTATTAAAATTTTAGCTCACTTTCAAAAATCCTTGCTAATTTTCCAAAACCCTCACTCATTTTTCAGATTCTTGTTTAATTTCTCAACTTTTTTAAATGATTTATTTAATTTGCCTAAAACTGTGCTAGAATTTTTCCAGAATGTGTCAGAATTTTTTCCAACTCCCAGTCCCCACATCACCAGTAGTATTTTCCTCAGAACCATTTCAGACCTAGCACCTTTTGCACATGACTCAATAAATATGTACCCTACAACATCCCCGCAACCAACCTCTAATCCATATCATATTACGTGCACATTTTACTACTATTCTTCCGACCTTTGCAAGAAAAGACAAGACAAGAACAATGATTAATTCCTCGTTAAATCACAACAGACGACGACGGTGTGTTTATGGAAGAGAAGCTTGTTATTAAAATACGTATAATAAAAGTTATTACTTACACGAGTAGTTTGTAAACCCGTACCATTTCCTTCCATTTAACTCTACCCATATCAATTTCAAGTGCAAGGAGGAACAATAATAATAATTCCAAGAAATCCTTATCATTTCACACCATTACATCAATTTAGTTTCATCGCCCATGTTTCTTCATCATTATATAGCAGAACTCACCACAACGGAAATCAGGCCCAACCACAGAATCCCTCCTTACATTATGATTATTATTAAATTAAAAATATTATTTTTATAGACAGGGGAAACGGACATACATAATTAACATTCAAAGGTCATGGACACTTGTTCAGTTGGAAAGAAACATTAACACCAGAAAAACACGAACATTTGAAGAAAAATTTCCCAAATGCTTTTTAAAGCCAAGCCAAGAAAAATGTTTCAAAAATAATTCTCTGGGAAATTTGTACCCTCAAAACCAACGCAGTTTTGGAAAATTAGGGGAAATGGAGTAACCTCATTTAAAACTGTAGTTCTTGACAAAACGGACGGATTTTGTTATCCATAGACGACTGATAAAAAAAATTACGCACCTTTTCCAATGATTGTCAAGAGAAGGGGAACAAAATTTAATTACTTCCGTCCATTCAAATGAGATAAGAACAATTTATTGTACTTTTTCTCTGCTATTTGACGGACTGAGTAGGAAAATGTTACATGCCAAAAATGCTATGTTTTTATCTCTGTGTGTGTACACATGTGTATCCGAGGTTCCTTTGATTGTAACACATGTCAAATGGCCCATTACTGTCACATGTCATTTTCTCTCCACGAAAATGGACAGACTTCAGCTATCAAGTGATGCAGAGAAAAACATGGGCATATTGAGTCTCTAGAAATTCATTGACGTACATGTGGATTTTGTTCTCACGTATAAATAAATGCATATGATGTGAGGTTGGGCAAACTTTCACAATAGAGAAGGAATTTGTGTTTTTGGAGACAGCAATAGTATAAGGAAGCTATTTTTTAATTTTCCTGCCATTGAAAAAATTTCATCATTTTGTCTGAAGTTTGATAGAAAATTGTAAGGTTTCAAATACGGGAGCTTTGGGATATCACGTAGGCGAAATTTTTAATTTATTTGACCAAAATGTTTTGGCAAGTTGGAAGGATTACCTGGAAAATTTTATCCAAGCAAATGAAACCATAGTTTTTACCGTTCCAATGTTTTTCCTTGATATTTAACCATGAAAATTCGGTTATTTTGGCAGATTTGAGCAAATGTTTGACCATTTTGAAGTCTTTTGGTATTTCCTAGGCAAATTTTGTTTTGACTGATTTAGTGACAATTTGTGGACGGATTTATTCATAGTTTTTACTGTACATTTGATCATATTTTAGAAATAATTGTACAGATTATATCCCATTCTTGATCCAGTTTGTCCTAAAATTTTACGCCAATATTTTGACCCAGCCTGTCCTAAAATTCTACACTAATATATTTGACCCGCAAGTTTTTTCTACCAATTGGGTCCTATATAATTTTGACTCATCTATTTTCTGTTCAATTTTAGCCCATTTTTGGCACATTTTGTCCAAATTTTATTCCCACATTTGGACCATTTTTTTCCTCCCGATTTTGAATCTCTCCACCAAACTTTCCACCCTACTCAAACCCGTACTTTTTGCCAATATTAATACAACGTTTACCAAAATTCTGACCTAATTTCAAATTTTCCCAATATTTACCAAATTTTGACCAACATACCCAACATTTCCACACATACACTGTCCATATAGCCTCTCCTCGAAAAATAAGGAATCCCCACAAAACTTTTCCAGCCTACCTCAAAAATATTGCCTCAATAATAAAACTCCCCAATGGAACCATTTTTAAAATGATTCCATTGGAAAAAAAAATGGAAAACTCCCCAAATTTGACCACTGTACAACCAAACCTAAATCCTTCAATTCCCTATCCTCCAAAATCCAAGCCCAAGAGACACTCATATTTCAAAAGATCCCGTCCCAAACAAAGGAGAAAAGTCCATGTAAGAAAAAACCCAAAATTTTCCCAAGTTTCCTCTCAATATTTACATACACATTCCTTCCATATCCCCATAGGACCAAAAATCCACATCCAACATCATTATTACAGGAGAAAAGTTACTCTACAAAAGAATCATTTTATTTTTGCAAACCTCATAACAAAATGGTTTAAAATGTCAGACTAAAAGAAGGGCTCTATACATGACTGACTTCCTCACAATCGTAAGCCAACCTTGACATTTAAACGTACTTTTGTCTTATTCTCCTTCTCTCTCTTTCCCTTTACATAGTATATATTTATTCCCTAAAGATAACGAAGAATTATTATTATTCTTGTTTGTTACTCACTTATTTAGCTTTATTTACGCTCAAGTAACTTTCAAGTATAATCTCACTCTACAGTTCCACCTGCATTTGTCTCTCCCGACATATCTCTATGTACAGCCCAGAGCCAAATAGTACATAAGTTTTATCACTTGAGAAAAAAACTTTTTTTTCTTCATTTTACCACACACTACTCAAAAGTCTTAAAAAATCAACGAGTGTACATAATTGCTAGTTATAATCTCCCCTGTCTGTCTCTCCATCATATCTTTTAACCTTACATTCATTATTGTATGTTGAGCCTTGGTAATAAAATTACTCGGAATTTTTTTACAATTACACATTTTTCTGCACAAAACACATTCAAAGGTTTGAGCTTCCCAAGAATTATCTCATTAAAGTTGTGCTTTTATCTACACAAGAAAATAATAGGTTTTTCTTTGCTACTGCTACTATTTTCAAAGCGCATGCTTTGATTTCTTTCATGAGCCTTATCTTTTCACATGAGTTTTTTGTTACATATAAAAAATGTACGTGGATTTTTTTAAACTTGTATTTATATTTTTATTGCTAATATTTCCTTATATAATATTTTCTAACGTTAATTTATATGGAGAGGATTTTTCCTATAGAATTATGATTATGATTATTTGTATCAGAAAAATAGTAGATTCACGGTCACAATTAAACTAATGATTTTGACCTGAGCCTGTGAGACCACCCTATTTGATTTCAACTGAGACACATAATAAAATGATAAATAAATTTAGAACATTTCCACTACTCTTTAGTAATTCTGTGGCTTTCTGGATTGATGGTCAGAGGGAATTTATAGGACGTTGGAAATTGCAGGTGCAGTACATTTTTTCAGCATTACGGTAATAATTTGTAGGGACGTTGGAGTGTGTAGGTTTCTTTGGGGATTGCACTCATGCGTGGATTTGAGCTCTATGCGTGTGCATAGGCTTTATTATGTGAATACAGACTGGGTTATTTATGAGTAGAGAGAATCTGTAATCTGTGATAATTAATTAGAGTGTGTATTTACAAAGGGTTCGGATTATAGGAGAAATGTTACGTGAGATGTGGTCGATGTGAACTTGAAAGGACGGAGTTCGGGAAATTAATCAGTTGCATTGGAGAAGAGGCTTAAAATTTAATGGTTTAAAGTTTGCATTATTGTGTGGAGGAGGATTAAGGTGGAAATTGAAGGGGTGAAGCAATTTACGGGCATTTTTTAGAATTTGGGTGGAAATTTAAGGGGCGAAGCCATTTCCGGGCATTTTTTAGAATTTAGTTGGAAATTTAAGGGGTGAAGCCATTTCCGAGCATTTTTTAGAATTTAGGTGGACATTTTAGGGGGCGATGGCATTGTCGTGCATTTTTGGAAAATAATGTGGAAATTTAAGGGGCGAAGCGGCATCCTTCCATGATTAGAGTGAAATTTAAGGGTCGAATCGATATCCGTGCACTTTTACACAATTTATTTGAAAATATCCTTGGTGACGCGGTTTAGAATAAAATTTAAGGGACGAAAACACGGGGACGCATTTTACTATATATTTGGAAATTTAAGGGGTGACGCCCCTTCCATGCATTTGTTTTGCTTGCATGAAAACAGAATGATTTCGTTTTGGGGAAATTGCTCAGAATTTATGTTACATCGCGTGGGTTGAAAATTTCATTTACAGTCAAACCTCGCTGTGACGGCCGTGCCAACTACTGCGTACACGATACAGTACAGCGGCAGTAGAAAATCTACATCTTCTCCATTCACACCCATAATATAAGCATACGCTATAACGGCAGTCTCGCTATAACCGTCATAAATTCGTGGTCCCCTGAGATGCCGTTATATCGAGGTTAGACTGTACAAGTACATGCCTACGATTTGAATAGCTTCGTACATTGTATTGTAATCTATGAAAGTGCGTTAAACATGAATTTACACAATGCGCTATTTAGATAAGAAAAAAATAAATACTGAGAGGAAAAAACATGGGAAATTGTTTTTACAATCCGACACTTTGTCCCTATTAGATTTCCTCCCATTAAATGTGGACAACATTTGAAAATGACAGGTGACCCAGGAGAGGTGTTACTTTGCAGAAGAGGTCACAGGACACAGTCCACTTGGTAATATCGAGCACGCTATGGAAACGTGTGTATAAGAGTATACGTAAAAAATATTTCCTTTCATGAAACTCTCCTGTACACTCTCACAATAATAATAATAATAATTCACATAAATTACAATGCAATGCATTAAATCTTGGAATTTAAGAAGGAAATTCTATGAAGACCAAAGTAAAGAAAAAACAATAATAAGAGTTTTGTCATAACAATTTAAAAACTTTGCTCCCCAAGCCAAGGAATGAACTTGCTGTAAAACTAAAGGCCTTTTGTATACACACACACACCCAGGATTGAAACGCATTGTTAGATAATTCCACGTAACCATCCTTTCCGCTTATTCATTTAATATGGAAGTGTATAATGTTTCATTACCTTCCACATAATTCAATTATTCCTACAGCCTTCTTTCTTATACACGTATGACAGCAGTTGTTGGCAATGCTAGTATGTGACGAAATAACAGTAAGATTGGAAAAACATATATTATTCTTCCTTTAATCATATATAGCTTTCAATATGTAAAGTCGTAAATCATCACGTAGAAGCCAAATCCAATAATCAGAGCGACTTTGAAATAATTGGATTACTTTAGAAAAATATCAATTTTTTTCTTTCTTTTCACGAATTATTATCAGACGTAAAAATCCCTTTTTATGTTCCTTTCAATGGGTAGCAATATTTTTTTTATAATTTTTGTTTTTGATTAAAAAATTTTAAATGAGATTTTCCTGTATTTTTGAGAGAAGACACTTGAATGTAAAAAACCCACAGTATTGAGTGTTACAAGACCCGCAGGACAATGGCCAAAGAAGTTTTAAGGGGCGCCGCTGTGGCAAGGTACTCTCCCATAATCTCCATGTCCGCGGGTCCTCACGTTTGGCATGGGCTACAGTGAATATTATAGCACTGCAGTATTGGAAGTGCTATTTAAGTTTTAAATGCTTCAATTTTGAAATTTAGTGTTCAATTTTGGAATTTGGGGCCCAATTTTGAAATTTGGTGCCCGATTTTGAAATTTGATGCCCAATTTTGAAATTTCATGCCCAGTTTTAAAATTTCCATGCCATAATTTTTGCAGCTATTACACGCATGCGCACTCCGTGCTTCTCTCCTTGAATGACAAAACACCTCATGCTAAGTACCGATAAATTTTATTCCCTAGCTTTACACATTCAATTATTGTCCCGCTATGTGGGGAAGCCATCAGCCTCATTTTTTAACCTGCTCCTGCCTATAATCCCACGTATCCACACATATTGCTACACAAATAATTTAGGGCGGTCTGGAAACGAGGAAATTGAAAGTTGAGCAAACAAAAAATGACCGAGGGCTTAAATTGACCACGTACCATTTAAATGCTAATTTACAGATTGACAAATGGCTTTATCTTTCCAATGCATTAACTTCCACTCAAATCACAAAAACTCTCCGCCTAAAAAATAATTTTGTTACTTACGAATGCATGGCTCCATATCATCTCCAAATATTTTCTCACTTGCAGTCTTTGTCCCTACATTTCCTTCACCACATGCACTCAATAATTTTATTATTAGTGTGTAAAAATCTGGCCTCTACAAATTGTCACTAGCTTTATATAAAATCAGGGCAAAATTTAGATCTTCTTTTACAAACAAAATGTCTTACGTATTTAAATATACACTCAAATTTTATGCCTCTTTGCTCTTACGCAGGGAGGAGAATGGGAGGTAAGAAAACAGGAACGACATAATTTTTAATATCACAATATAAAGATAAGGAGCGAGAGCACTTTTGCATCTTCTCAAAACACGCTCTCCACTTAAGAGTCTTAATGGATCATTTAACTAAAACATGGGTTCTTTCGGTTAATTAAGTTTTATCTTCACTGCCCCCTGAAACGCTATAATCTCTTGTGCTCTCAAAATTCAATGATCACATTAGAGGGGAGAGAACGTAAAAGAAGCGACTTTAACACTTTAAACCCTGTTTTTTAATATAAATTTTTTTAAAAGCTCTTACCGCAAAAAAATATGAAATAATAAAACCACCATAATAAAAATCCATGTTACAGGACGGAGCTCTGAGGAAAAACTACATTAAAATCAAACGATATAATATTTTTTCAATATACAATGCAATTGGGAGCGTGAGAATACAGAGAACAATGGAATCCTCATTTATATTTATGTAAAATCACACCATGTGAAAACACTCAGTTTTGTGAGCATTAGGAGTACACGCATGCTTCAGTCAGTCTCATGTCACAACATTTGGATTTTTCAAGGGACGACGCGATGGCTTATTATATTTAAGATTTTTAAATATTATAATTATGGGCGCACTGTGGTCATTTTTATGAAATTATGACATTCGTGACGATGATGTTGACTGTTTTGCTAATGAGATCAGAGAATGCAACTGAAATGCAAGCAAAAGTTTAGCCTATCATATCCAAATTTTGGTCAAAAAGACGGAAAAAGGCTGGAGCTATCCAAAAAACTGGCTAAATCAAGTCAAACTGGTGGAAAGTTGGCCAAATTCACAAAAATCGCTGGCTTAAACTGGACTACATAGCAGAAATAGGCCAAATTGTCCAAAACACTGGCTAAAATCGGTCGAAGTAGCGTAAATTTGACAGTGTGCAAAAACAAGGGCTAAAACTGGGGAAAATAATCGAAATTTGGCCAAAAACACAAAAACCACTGGCCAAAACTGATCTCCATAGTGAAAATTTGACCAGTGTCCAAACCCAATGGCCAGAACTGGCCAAAATACCTCAAGTTTAGCAAGTATCGAAAAATGCAGGTCAAAACTGGCCTAAATACCAAAAGTCTGACAACTATGGCTAAAACTGGCCAAAATACCTGAAATTTAGCAAGTGTTGAAAAACACAGGTCAAAACTGGCCAAAACACCAAAAGTTTGGCAACTATGGCTAAAACTGGCCAAAATACCTGAAATTTAGCAAGTGTCGAAAAACACAGGTCAAAACTGGCCAAAACACCAAAAGTTTGGCAAATATGGCTAAAACAAGCCTAAATACCAAAAGTTTGGCAACTATGGCTAAAACTGGCCAAAATACCAAAAATTTGGTCATTGTTCAAAAATTATGGTTGAAACTGACCAAAATACCCAAAGTTTATGGCCACTGTCCAAAACCATACTGACTAAAATTAATCTAACTAGCAGGAAACTGGCCAGTGTCCATACCCACTGGCTAAAAAGCGGGAAATTGGCCAATGTATCCAAAAATCCTGGCTTAAACTTGTTTTCCTAGCCAAAATTAAGCCCAAAACTGGTCTAAACAGCGGAAATTAAGAGTACTGCCGCCACAAACTTGGCCACTTTTCCCCTTTGTACTAAAATTCAAACCAATCTAACCCAAGTCTTGACTAAAATCTCACAAAATTGTAACAAACAAAATTGGTCAACATTATACCGTTTCTCAAATCTTTCCCAATGTCTCAATTCCCAATCACAAACCAAACTTTAAATGCTTCCACCGCGAGTAAGAAACAGACTTACGAAAATGTACTTCTACTTTTGATTCGCATCCCCTCATAAATAAGCTATTGAACTTGAGACATTAAAAATATCCTTGCTAAGCTAAAAAAAATTTTCCACGCTCTTTTTCCCTCAGATATTATTACATTTCTCGGGGAAAGCAATTGGATTTTATGTTGTATTTCTCTAAATCTTTATTATTATCAATTATTATTGTTGTGGTGGTGGCTCCAATCAGACAAAAAATCCATCACATACAAAACACGTAACTTCCTCCGATGAATCTTTCAGATTTAAAATAAGTCTTGTACAATTTCCTCCCTTCAAATAACAATCAAGATTTTGTCACATACCGGATTTTCTTTTGCCACAAGAAAATTTACCGACATTAATAAAATCCAATCTCAAAAAAAATCCAATACATTTTTTAACGCTTCAACCTCTACAACATTTTAGCTCTGCTTCAACACCGCAGACGTCTGGAAGATAAAAATCTGTTCTGCGTATACAAGCTCATCCATGCTAATCATCTGTTTTCATTTGCATCCTCAGCCTTCTGCATATACTAATTTGAATTAAATGTAGAAATTCAACGGAATTATTTGCTTTGTCAAGTACAATGTAGGAAGTAGAAAAAAAATGTTTCCTATACAGAGAAACTTGCAAATCAAAAATGCTCATAGAAGGAATAGCTTTTGAACGTGTACGTGCATAAGGACCGTGTAAAATGTGAAGAGGAAAGGGAGGGATGAGATTCGGAGATAGATGTACCTGAATAATTCATTAGTTTCAAGAATAACACTCTTTCCCTTCTATTTGTACAAAATATCATGTTTAAATTCATTGACTCTCTCACTCACTCACTCACTGAGTCTGAGTACACAGTCCAAGTCTGGAATAAATTATTTGTCGATTGCTCCCTGAAAATTCCCAGTCTTTCGAATTATAATTATTATTATTACACGATAGGAACGAAAGGGAGATACGCGGAAGGTTCATTAGCTTTGTTACTATAGGGACGCCCTCCAATTGAGCCTTTTCTCATGTATTTAGCGGGGTAATAAGTAATAATTACACGCAGTGGCGGCTTATTTGCTATTTTACACCACTTGCGATTCCAACAAGGGCGACATTTTTTCTAGCTGTGATTATTTAGCAAATTCAAACCATAGCGCATTTTTTCCTCAGGAGCGATATTTACGATTGAAACGAAAACTTTCGGTGCTTCAAGTTTTAGCACATGAGATTTAACAAGAATATTGGTATTTTTAACGATTCAATGCAACTATTGAAATTTTAATGGATGCGATGCGAAAAAAATTACATATGATAACGCAAATCAGTAATTAAATCGGACGCTAAAACCCACACTAAATGCTGCGCTGAAACGCAAGCTAAAACGTACGCTAAAATACATTCAAAATGCACGCTAAAATACATGTAAAACGCACGCTAAAATGCATGCTAAATCACACACTAAAACGAACGCTAAAAAACACGCTACAATACACGCTAAACCGGACGCTACAATACACGCTAAACCGCACGCTATAACGCATGCTTAATCACACGCTAAAACTCACGCTATAACCCATGCCAAAAAGCACGCTAAAACACACGCTAAAACACATGCTAATAGCTTCAAGGTTTGAAGACACTTTTTTCTGTAGAAACGATCTTTGTCGGCGAAACAAAAAATTTCAGTCCTAAAATGTTTAGCCGATGAGATATACGAAAGATTAGAAAAAAAGATTAAAGTTTTTAACGATGCAATATGCAACAATTGAAATTTGAAGGGATCCAATATTCACACAGTATGTTGACTTAAGGTAAGCCAATAATAACAACACATGCTAAAACCCCATTACAAGTTTTCAAGAAAAATGGGCCACGTGTGTGTGCTGTAATTTATTTTAGTATGGCTTTATGTAAAAAAACTCATAATAAAAAACAAGGCTGGGAGAGAAATGTGTGTTTTAATGTAAAGGAACTTCGTGTGTGTGTGGCAAAAAGCAGAAGTTGGAGAAGTTGGAATCCCAGGATTTATATTAGTGAGCTATTGATCCATGTTGGCATTTGGGTGACATTCATTACTAACATTTCTCCTTTTAGTCTGTACACACACACATATGAATTCACACTACAATGCTGCACTTGTAGGAGAGACTAAACATTGGTTATGATTCTAACTCACCGAGAAAACATGAGAGCTTAAAACAATAGGAGTGTCAAAAGAGGCCTGGGACCTTCCATCCCCTGGTATTGATCCGTAGAGAGGGGAAAAGGAGCATTTACAACTAAATCAAACACTCCAGCTTGTCCTGGCAGCTCTGTTTTTCTCTCTCTCTACATTTCACTTCTCCTTCCTCATCTGCCTCTCATTTATATACACGGAGCTTTTTCTTATAGCTCCTATCCCTACAACATAGGGCTCTGTTCTGAGAAAAAGTTGGATTTTTGTCCTTGTTGTTGTTGTTTTTTTTGTTGTGACAAAAGTTCCATTCCCTTTGATCTGAGGTTATGTTACTGGAATTCACCTCCCTTCTATTGTGAATAGTTGACGTATATACGCTATGAGCTCCGACTTTTCCTCCAAATGAGACCGACATTTATCGCCCTGGAACTTTTGTTACTTTAACGTGCGTGAGTTCCCAGCTGGGGAAAATATCGTCGCTGGAGAGTCAAAGTGGAATAACGCACGAGCTGGCTAATTCAAAACTGAAATAACCACCACCAAATTT
>JAQFXU010005295.1:0-11896 GCA_034693705.1 Spatulosminthurus flaviceps | reverse complement strand
ACTTTGTTGTGTGTCCACACTCTTTGCTCCCCTAGTCTGAAATTCTGAATGAACTTAATTAGTGGCCAGCTGTGTCCCTTATTGTAGAAAGCTTCCACGCCTACGTTCTTTTTGACTCTTTTGAATTCATCACTTTGCCCCCATCTTCCAATAAAAATACCAAACTTCCTCAATCAAATGTCACTCCACCATCTAATTTAGTATATAACTCGCCACGAGACTTGTCTGACTCGCTGTCCAAGTTACTCCACACTTCTTCTCCTTCTCAACCTCCTGACCTTTCTAAGCTAATTAATTCATCCCTTAAAACTTAAATTTGTTTCTTTTTGTGACTTACAAATGAACCCCTTCCTGGACTCCAGCGCGGAGCAGAGGGAAGTGGCACTCCCCGCCGCTCTGCACCCTCCTTGAACCCCTACCTTTCCCCCTCCTGATCCAAATCCCCATTTGGAAGTAGACGACCTCGATTTCCCTCACCTATCTCTTGAGACTCTGGCTCTTTTAGAGTGAGTTAGTCCAACCTATTCCCACACACATCCTTATGCCACCTCCCCCTCCTCCTACCGGGCCACCGGTCCGTATCCTTACCTGTCCTCCGTTATGCTCATGCCTTGAACCTCCCCCCCTCTCCGGGATCTAGTAATAGTTCTCGGGACCCTCACAATCCTGTCGATGCGTCATCCCCCCTAATCTCTTCTCCGTTTTTTTCATCCGCTCCTTGGCACGGAAGCTTCGTAAGTTGAAGCTCCGTCCCAAGGAGTGGGTCCGCTTAGATCATCCTCCCTCGGGCCTCTGGTTCCCTTAATGACCGTGAAGTTAGAGTTCCCCTCTCTTTTCTCCAAGGACATTCGCAACCCCCGCCCACAGCTTACGGAAACCCCGGTTCGGGTCCGTAGAACCTGCTTTCACGACCTGTGTCCAACTTGTTGTCGTGCTCAGGGGGTGGTGGAGCCGAGACGGCTCCAGTCCCCTCTGGGCCACCTCGGTCTCGTCCGCATCCCAAACTCTATGGTGCGGATCAGGTTGTCGAATCTGATCGCCCAACGTCCCTCCCCACCATCATCATCCTAATTTCCGAAGAGATTCATTCTCTATCTTGAGGTCAGCTGTGCTTTTGCCGTGCTGTGTTTGCTATTATTTATATAAATAATTTTTGCTGTGCTGGATTGTACTTAACCTAAATCTTAAATAAACTTAATCTACTTACTTAACTAATAACAAAACTTTACAAGATCATGACTGGTCTGACTTATACAATCAAAGCTGCTTGGTCATTTTAAATGAGACATTAATGATTGCCTATTATGACTTGTTTCTAATAGTTGAACAAACGAGGAACACCAGTGAGAGTCCCTGGATCACCAAAAACATTATTAATCTTTCTAATAAAATTAAACGGTTAAAAGTCCAAAAATTACAGAAATTTGGCAAACAAGTTAATACCCTTAATTAAAGCAGAAAAACAAAAATTTCGTGAGAAGTTATGTAGTACTGTGGATGTAGGGCATCCCAATTGGTTTAAAGCGGTCCGGTCCTTATGTTTAATGAACAAAGACTCATGTATTGAAAAACAATTAACATTACAAGTGAGGGATGAATCTAATTTTAAACAAGATTAATAATTTTTTTGGGGATATTAATAACACCTATGAACCGAAACGTTCATTTTACCTTGCACCGACTCAATCTAACTCCAGTTACTTACAATTAAATAATATGCAAGTCATGAGAGCACTTGAGTCTCTACCGGTCACTAAAGGAAATAATCCGACCGGACTCCCAACCAAAATTATCAAAGAGTTTGCATGTCTCTTCACTGAACCATTGACTCACATTTATAATCAATCACTCAAACAATACATTGTCCCGCAAGATTGGAAATTTGGATATATAACTCCCATCCCTAAGAATGCAAATGTATGTGATTTAGCTGACCTTAGACCTATTACTCAAACCCATTTATTTTCAAAAGTGTTGTAAAACTTTATGTTTAAGAAAACATCATGAACACTATGATATTTTAAAAATGGGCTAATGAAAGCTCCCAAACACGAAAAACGTTTGTTATTTCTGAACTCCTTCATGGGTCTAAAACATGTCAAAATTTTCGAAAATAAGTAAAAACACAATTTTAACAACTATTTTACGGTAAATTAAAAGATATTAAAAATGTCAATATGAATATAATCATTTCAAATCCCCTGTACATAACTGAAATGTGAGCCAGTTTAAATGAAAACCTAATTGGAGACGTTATAACGTCTTGCCTGAAAAACTATTTATTCAAAATGTTGATTTTTTTCAATTTTATAATGACGAATTTAATATTTTGTGGGTCGTAAGAACCAGGACTTTTAAAAACTCATATGTTGCCAATTTTTCCCATCATGATTTTTTTGATTCGGGGGTGCTGTAGTGGAAACAGTTGCATGTGAACGAAAAAATAACCTGGAAACCTGTTTTCCCATAAAAGCTTTTTCCAGCGTCTTTTAAATGTTCAACATAACAAACATGTAGGGGCTGCTTCTATAATTCAACCTCTTGATGTTTATTAGTTTAGGCAGAGATAACTGTCACGAAAGATGATTACGGGAAGAATTTTTTAGATCAACTTGACTTTGATTTTTCGAAACTTCAAAACCTTTAATGCAATCACGGATACACGATCAACTTTGCGCAACAGCATTTGTGCAAATGAATCGATTTTCTTAGTACAAAAGCAAATGCGTGGAAAGTCGTCTTTGAAGACTTATTTTAAGGAACCACATGAACAATGTATGTGTTTGGACCTTTTTGTAATACAATTGGATGGTGGTTACTGTTGAGAAAGACTTCTCAACTATAATGAGTTGTTTATAATAACTGCTATGATCTGTTAGTTTTAAAATAATGAAATTGGCTTTTTCTACAAAATTATTATTAATCTTTTCAATCCGCAACCCGAGAAGATGCTTTTAGCAATGCAACACTGATTACTATTGTAATGAGTTACAGCTTATGCTTTTATGCTGAATTCTATCGCCGCCACCTACTATTTTCAATTGCTCTCTGACCGTCACACTGTGCTAACGTACATTACTATTGCTTGTACAATAAAATTGATTTCTTTTCCCGTTACCATCCTTCTGTAACTCTAAAGTTATTTCCACTGTCTTTCATCCTCCGACTAAACCGAATACTGCTCAAAAAGTATGATTTATCCATCCTGGATCTCCTTTCTGTTGTGGTTATTGCGCCAAAACCATTTGTCGACTCTTTTATTATGGAAGTACTTAAGACGAACCGTGACCCTACTATTTCTTCTGGGTAAGGGTTAATATCAATTGACATGATATTCCGTTTGTGTGTCTGTGTTTTCTAACGTTTTTGCACGATTTTATCATCTGGAGCATATTCTTTGATTAGAATGAATTTAACACGGGGTATCTGTGAATACTAAAATTTGAGGCTAAATTGAGACCCAAAATTCGAATTTCGTAATTTAAACAAAATAAAAATATTAGTTTGGAAGTGGGTGACATAGCAAAAAGGTGTTTATTTGAAGGGATGCATCCATTAAAAATGTGAAACCCATAGGTCAGGGGGTGACAGCTTGATAGGAATGCTTGTAAGACACCTCAGAGTAAGCTGCTGCTGCAGTAGTTGCTTAGCCAAGCATAGAACTCTATATTCGCTTTCGTGTTAAATCTGCAGGTGAACTTTACCTATAGCGACATAGTTGCACACGTGAAAATCTTTCAATTCCCCATTAAATGGCAAACTTATATAAACTAGTATTTTTGAATTTAAAATACTTGGGCGATAATGATAGAACTGGATTGGGTTTGAGAGGAGTAGTGAAAGGAAAGGGAAAGTTTAAATAAATCATTTAAATCCCGCACATGTTCAATGTGATTTCATAGGAAGAAATGAATCGTGAGTGAGACATTGAAGTATTTACTATACTAAAATTCGTACATAAGGAGCATTTATATGCTTAAATAGAGCAATTACCAGCAAAGTAAAGAGCAAGGGTAGTCTGAGGCGGAAGTTGCTCCAGTAGTACCTTACGTCCATTTCGGACAAGTTGGCTTCCGATCAATTTGCGCAGAGGTTGACTCATGCTGCCTCTTCCCCTCTCTTTTTCTCAAGTTCTATCTTCAATCTTAGCTATATACTACCGATCCGTATAAATATCCTCATGTAAGTAGCTTTTTTATGGGAGTGTTGGTTCTTCCAAGGAAGGGATTCCCTCGCAGACATCAAAAGGTTCTTATGGTTTCACTTGTTCCTGTGTATAGATTTCTCCAAAAAAGGGGTTACAAGGAAGGTAAGATTGAACAACTTCTACTCAGCTCTCTACTTTTGACCTTGTTGAGAAGAAAAACAAACCTTGAGCGAACACAATGTAGTAATGACAAGCTGTAGTGATTACAGACTGATGATGATAATGGTGACGACATCCACGGATGGTCCAACTTATAGCCCAGTCTTATTCACATGTGTCTCCACACACAGCTACTATAAATGACAAACGATTAATACCTGTTTTTACAAGGAAACTTCCAGCAAAGGAAATATTGTCGCTGTTACATGACAGAAAAATATTTAATGAGTAGTCAACTCCCTTGAGCCCAACACTCGTTTCCGAACACAATTATTAGTCAGTGCAGTGTATATATAGTCACGAGGCAATAATATAGCTTGTTTGGGAAATCCACCTACACAGATAACTCCATCACCGCGGCTGAAGCTTTAAAGGATACGGCAATAGTTGAGACAGTTTTATATAGGAATGGATCCTAATCATGTACTGCTAATACCAGCTTTTCTACCCTTCCGTCTAATGAAACGGTAGTGAAGGCTATAGCTAACCTAGGATCAAAATAGTCTTTTAAGTGTAGATGTAACTGCACTGACAGAAACCACAAATTGAGGAAGGATGTCTACAAATGTCTACTAACGATTAGTTAGTAGTGCACAAATAGTACGAGCAACGGAGTCGGTGGACTTTCCCTATATAGTACGGTGACGACTGAAATCTTGTAACTATTTTCAACTCCCGTCTCTCTCTCTCACTCTCGCTCTCTTAGTCAGCATCTCGCTGCCAATACTCGTGAGAAATTCGCTGGAATTACGCTGCGGTGCAGTATTGATACCCATTTCATGGGAGTGCTTCGTCTTGCATGAATGTATCCATCTGTACATGCACTTGGAGGAACATTATGCACTAAGCCTTGGCTGAGTATGTAGGTCTGGTCCTGAGGCTGAGTGATCGAATGGTGGGAGCATGTAGAAAGGACGTGGACTTATGGAATCTTCCCCCTCTCCTCTGCCAGCCAGTCTTATCACCCCAGTCTCATCTCACTCCACATGTTTTTACCCCTCTGGTAATAGTATTAAGGGAAAATTCAGTTTATAAATGGGAGGTGGAGGAGTACACTTCACACCCTCCGTGCCCTTGTATTTACATCCATGGGTTTTTGCCTTGTGCATGTGCAAACCCTTTCCCCCCGACCTGACGGAGACAATCCTTCAGGACAAGGGGAACATGGCTCTGGGGTGATCCTAGTGAAAAGTGAATATCAACTTATTTTATATTACCATACCAAAATATATCCATACAACTACGTGTAGGCCACACCAATGAAATCAATGAGAGATGCTGGTGAGACAGATTTGGGTGGAAGTGAAACCATTGGAATTTCACTGGACTGAAAATACATTGGCCCTATCATTTAGAGCCAAGTGGTGTGCTATATCTAGTTGTGTTTGACGATGACAAAACACCTTTTTAACCCTCCCTTTCTTACTTTTGCTCCACTACGTTCCTGTCTGGTTGCATCCACAAATATTTTTCTACATGCACAACTGTGCTTGTTATGATGAAAGCACTCTATCCTTGGTAAATAGCATCAACCTTTTCTGCCTTCCATAAGTTGCCCATCTTTTCTTTACCTTTCCATCTCTTTCCTTGTGACCTATTTCATTTATTTTTCTCTTCCTTTACTTAGAAAGTGGAGGGTTTTACACTTGTAGATTTTAAAAATCAATGGTTTTATTTCTTGTGTTTTGGATTTGCAAAAAGGCACTTTCCTCTAAAATTCCACTCATAGATAGAATAGGAACATATTTGGAAACATTGCACACTTGCGTCTTATTGCAAGTTTAAATTGAGCATAAGGAACAAGTGGTGAGGAAGGTGAAGGCTCGAGTGGTGTATGCGTACAATAGATAACATTCATAGAGTTCATGTACAAAGCACAACGATGTGTAGCCCATCAAAAATAAGTATCAGAAGGAAACTTGGTAGTAAGCAAGGAAAGGTCACTTGAGTGTCTATAGGATTTGAGGGAAGTATAATAATAAGCGTTAGGTGAAACCTGTAGAAAGAGTAGAAACGATGTGACTGTATATTTCGCTATGAGTAAAACTAAATATATGGCTCTCAGAAGCTACACTGTAGGAGCAGATGCTTTGGGAGAGAGCGGGAGTGCACTCCTGCTCCACGTGAGATTTTCACCTTCGTGTCATGCACCTCAATTATTACCCAGAAAAATAACGTTTCTACCATTAAAAATGACCAGCCGTGTGCCAAAGTTGACAATATAAAAATATTTAAGGAGTCAATTTGAAGCATTAACAATTCATATGAATCCTGTAATAAATTGAAAATGCTTATATGCGTTTTTAACCAATTAATAAATTAATCAGTGATGAATGAAAAACTGTTTGAAGTGAAATTAAAAGAGAAACTACAAGACAAATAAATGCATCGATCCAAAGGTAGCAACTTGTTTTCAAGCCTAAAGGAATGAATTGTTGCCTTTCTCTAGAATTTATCTTCTTCTCTCATGTGAGTTTTTCTGTTGGCATCATTGCTTGAAAAAATACACCATACTTATTGTGCTCTAAATTTCTATTTCATGTTTTGTTCAATTCATTCAATTATATGACTCCTTGCATGAAACGTACATATTTGTATGTACACAGACTCGTGTATTCAATTTGTACATCATTTGTAATCAATTAAAGTGCAGTAGATAAGGAACTGGTTGATTAAAGTGGACACAACCCTCCTTTGATTTTTCCGTCCTCCCAGCAGTTTTCTCTATCGTCGAATAGATTGTTTTTGTGGATTAAATCAAGTTTCTGACATTTTTTGCAGCTATACACCAAACGTCCTTGATAGTATTGAGGCCCTCTCAATGTAGGTTTGTAGGTTGGGTCCAGCGACCACCTTCTTGCATCATTGCAAGCTAAATTTTCCCCCAACTTTCTCCCTAATCATACCTTGGCAAAGGGATCTCCTTGGCAGGAAGTTTGTTACTACTCTTGATTTCTCTCCAACTACCGTATATTTCAATTTCTACTAATGGAAAAATACATGCTGTAGATAAATGAGATCGCTTTCATCCTTGTCCATAGCCCTACAACTATATACTCCCAACATACAGTAAAGGATTAGTAGCCGAAGGTTTGAACCTACGTTTTGAGCCAAGACCAGGAAGGATTTTTTTTTATGAGTACATTGAGCTTTAAGGTTGATGAAGGTTTTCTTTCTTCCTGTCATATATGTAAAAAAAAGCTCCTTGGTGTTTCTCCGTTAACGATTATTATACATGAACACCTGGGAGACCATTTTATGATGAACTATAAAAAGATAATAAATTAACGAAATGAATGCTTGTACAAAGGGCAGTAAAATTTTATGCACGTGCACTAAAATCCCAGTCAACGTTAAAAAAAAGTAAATATACATATCCTTCCTCCTTCCTCTTTAATGGAACTTTCCAAGTAACTTCGGATCACATAGTTATTTATAAATACAATATATGCGCATTATAATCCTGCTAAAAATTTCCTAGCCTTATTCTACACATGGAGGAATGTACTAAAAAATATGGCAAAGGTTTTCTTCCCTGCCCGGATTTCATCACTCAGATTACATGGAATTTGTAATTTGTAGAGGAGACTATAGAGTTAAATTTCCCAAGGCTTGGTTGAAACGTGGGATGTATATATGCCATGCATGTGTGGAGGACATTACTATACATGTATTTGATAGGGATATTTACATGAAAAAATATGATTTGCGAGAAGGGGAACGGGAGGGATGGGAAGGGAGAGTGGTGGACATGTAAAAAGTGTAATTATGCATTAAAAGTTCTACTCCCGTCAGCTTGATATTTGTGGAATTGCTTTGCATATCATAAACAAAGTGTAACATCCCAAAAGCGGTTAAATTTAAAAGTATAGCACTTACAAAGCAAAATATGAATATTGGTGTGTCGGAGGGTGTGGGAGCAAGATACTTTTTATTTCCTTTCTCTCTCCTCCTAACACACACACGTACATGTGAAAATGCCTGCAAGACGAGCAATGCTATATGGGAGTATTGCTCCCTATAAATACTCACCATCCAGTGCCAAATATTACTTGGGAAGAGAGAGAGTTTTATCCTGTAAATCGCCCTTAGAAGCTCTGCAATGTCATTGTTAAGGGACATTTTCAAGACAAGTTTAAAATTATAACTACATGCTTATTGCATTTTTACATTTTCCCCCTTTCCCTACAATATTACGTGAGTCTTCCATGCAAATCTTGGCATTGGTCTTCATTTTCTTTTTTCGCCTACACATACATGTATATTTATATAGATATTACCAGTACTCGTACCCGAGAAAAAACTCTTCAATTTTCGTTGTAAGAGGAAAAAATCCTAGAATAAATTTTATTTTTTTTCACTCCCCGTACTAGAAAAAAATACTTGTGAACTTCAAGGATACAAAAATGAGTGGTAGTAAAGCTATTGCTTTAACGGCATAGGAGAGGCTTTTAGAAATGCCAAGAGTCGTAAGTTACACGTTAGATATATACACACTTTTTTTTCAAGTATGTAGTGTCTAGTTGAATGCATGTGTAACTTTCAAAAAGATAAAATCATGCGGGAGGAAATGCTGATTCACAGGGATACTCTCAAAAGTGAAAGTAAATATATTCAATTGCATGTATGTAGATTCCATATAAAAAGTAATAATATCAAAGTGAAAGTTTGCACAAGGTGAGGAATATATGTAGAAAAAAATGAGGTTGCTTCCAATGTAAATAGTACGAGGTAAAATTGAAAGCATGGAGAGAAAGCGTTTATGACTATATGCCCTCCACCCTACAATCTCTGGAGGAGTATAGTAGGAAGGGAGGCGGAAAAAAGTTGGGCTACCGGGAGGGAGGAGGGAGTTAGAGGAAGAAACCATAGGCGGAAATGAAGAAGCCACGACGAGAAAAATAATTAAGGGGCCATTATCATTATTGAGCCATTTTGGTGGGAAACATAAATAAAAAACAAATCAAGCATTCAAAATATCTCCACATTCTTTTCACACTTGCCCAAGCTAAGTTGGGAGTGTAGGGGATAGGATTATGGGGAAATTAAAACTAATTAATGCCCAACTACTGCTTATTTATTCCAACCATAGCCAGACTGTTCCTCCTAGGAATGAAATCCAGTCTGCTTACTTCGTCTTACGTGTTTAATGCTCCAGCCATACTATTATCATGGTTGTAATGGCGCTACCAGCTGTTAATATTGATAATTGGACTGAAATTATCTTAATTACGTCTCCACATAACAATTTTCCATGGTATTCTTCAAACATTCTTTTCCTATCTCCCTATGTTTGCCTTTTAAAGAAATTTACATGGGAAATCTTTTATTTCTTGCATTTCCTCCTTTCACAGCAGCATATAACATTTAGTATAGGAAAATATGCAACCAATGCAATGGTATAGTTCCAGCTTCCCCTAACTTTCCTATCCTCACATTCATAATAAGGCTAATGTCAAACAGGCGGCGCTCACAACCATTCATAAACCTCGAGCAAATCTCGGCTTTCTCCCGGTGAACTTTCCATGGGCTTGGAAAAATTCCCTTGCTGAGAGTTTCAGAGCTTAAGAGCTTTTGAAATAAATTCAATCTAAAAATAATGATACAAAATGAAATAATCAGATAGTAATAAAATAATGTTGAGGCTGAAGAAAAATGTTCCGGATTTGACTCATTCCTCAATGGGTGAATAGGGAGATGTGAAAATTTTCAAAAACTTTTGTATTCCGGAGAAAGTAGACATTGAAGCCTTTAGCCATGTTGCATTATACTCTCTTCTGTAATCTTCTTAATTTCTGGTCTACATTTGAGCCTTTATATCTTTTTGTAACGAGAAAGTTTAGGTATAGCTATACTTATGCTTGCAGTCCCATACAATGATATTTACAGGTATATTGTACAAAGTTGCTACCAGAGCTTAAAAACTGTATCACGGGGTGACAGTTATGGATAATGATTCATTGCAAAGATACACAGTAGAGAGAGTCAGGCATTACTAGAAATTTTTCTACATTATATTTTCCCCGACTCGGTCCAACTGTTGTAGCTCTGTGCTCACTCGAGGATCAAATTCCAACGCGAGGACGAAGGAATAAAATAGTAGAGAAAAAATATAATGCTAAACATAATAGGGCCTTTTGTTGAAAATCGTGAGAATCTCGAAGACAGCAAAATACGAGGGAAGGGATGAATACTGATAACATGGGGGCTCGTATGGAGTACATAGTATGAGAGAAAGAATAATGAATACATATGTTGACTTTGAAGCGAAACCCACCAGGATTGAATACATACATCATAATTGGACTCATTTATAATCCGAGCAGAGATTCCCCGTTGTTGCAACTTTATGCTCTTCCGACGCTTCCCCGAAGAGATGCAGATAATGTAGGGAGAATGTTGTATATGAAATGACATATGTAGGTAATATTACATCTATGTATAAATTATGGACGTATGTAGATACCTTGTGTTTTTCTATACATAAAGCTTAAAAGACAAAGTAGTGGAGGGACAAAAGAGATGGAAAGGAAGGGAGCAATTCAAGGAAACAAACTCAATTTAGGAGAGAGTTAAGTTTCAAGAATAACATCCCATACATTTCTAACGGATTATTATACTATTGTGATCCCGGCTATTATTTCTCTATATATAGAAATGGTGATTGTTTCAATTCCTGGGAATCTCTTTTACTGGAATTCAAAATAATAATAATCATATTCATCGTTGGAGAAAAGCTAGAAAATTTTCTCAATCTCCTCTATACTATTAGCTTGTTCTGAGTTTTGAATAAGAGCAAGAATTATAACTCTAGGATGGAGAACTTTCAAGTTAGTTTCATGGTTCATGGCTTCATAATAATAATAATGATGATGATGATGATACTATTAGGTAAATTAAGTTCAAGATTTAATAAAATTCACACTGGCCCAACATTTCACCTTAACTTTCTCCAAGGAGAAAGAACTTGTTTGGGTTAACTTAATGTTGAGTCAGTTGGAGTTTATGTTCAAGGTTTAGAATTTGACGGTAAATCAGGGGTACACTAAATGTGGACTTCTCTATAGGAATTCCTTCGCTAAGGCAATAGCATAGTTTTGGTTCACATCGTCAACGACGGTGTTGAGGCAAGTTTTCAAAATGTACCATTCATAATGGGAGTTTTGAGCCATCTGCACGTTTTTTAGCACTGTGAGACGGAGTAGTGTTGAGAGGGGAAAAGTGGCACACTTCCTTCCCACTCGTTCCTCTGCATAAAATATTGTTGAGAAATAAGAAACTTAGAGACACTTTCCCTTCCCATGGAGTGTATCTATAGATGGGAGGAATTTTCAGCCTAGAACCATTTTACATGCTTTTCAACTTCATGTAGTTTCCTCTTTTGCTTTCACTTGCTTTCTCCTGCTTTCTCCTCCTATATATCGTCGCTGGAGAAGCAAAGTGGTCTAATGCACGAATTGCTTAAAAGCAAACTGAAACAACAACCACCATATTTGATGCAAACTGAAATAACCACCATCATATCTGTGA
>JAQFXU010005294.1:0-11898 GCA_034693705.1 Spatulosminthurus flaviceps | reverse complement strand
CACAGATATACGGTAGGTACCGTTGAAAAGCTCTCACCGAGACCTTTCGAATGATATATGCCACATAAAAATCCGAGTGTACCACATGGGGGGTCCCCATTGTCAGTTCTAATTTCCTCGTCCAAGAAATCATAGCAATTATTGACGAAGCCCTTAAAAATACGAGACCCTATGACCTTTCATTGTCAAGCATTACAAGCCTGAGCCCCGGCACGCACTGCGCGTTCATATATAAGATACGTACATCATTTCCAATCGGAACAGTAGTAGTTCTAATCGTCGAACATCGTCGACCCGTCCACTATTATTATGGTTGAGACGACAGAATGAACAATGTAAATGCATGCACATAAAGAGATGAAACAATGGAGCACTTCTTGTGTGAGTGCCCATTGTTCATCAATCAGAGGTGAGTTTACCTAAATGAGGGTTTAGCATACTTTCATACCATCGCAGAAGCTCCCCGAAGTATGCTTATGGCCTACATTAGGGCCACTAAGAGACTCGAAGGGAGCTAACAGTAACGGTACGGGGTGTACGCAATAAGCCCTAGGCTTTGGCGTCTCCATGGGAACTCTACATATGAATGAGTATAACCATGGTGCCCACAAATACATACATACATGCACATAAATATAGTCTGAAAGCGAAGCCACGGGCAGTACGCATGACTTTTGTTGTGTAAAGAAAATTCGCGCCATTCTCAGAGGTTTACAACTTCCCCCATTCGACTAACAGACTAAAGGACTGATGGAAGCACACTGCTTGAGGAGTGAGAGAAGTTGTAATTTTGGTTTTCCTTAAAGTTAATGGTAAGTTACCAATAAGTTTTGCAAACAAAAGTGTTGAGGAGAGCTTCGTAATCGCGCGGAATCCTACAAAATGGAAAAAAGTCCAACTTACACGTGCAATAAATGCGGCAAATATTTCAACCACAAAATTAAACTCGCAGTGCATAAAAAGTACAAACACCCCAAAAATCCAATGTTGTCCAGTCAATTGGATAATTTTGTTCAACCTGCTCAGTCATGTGCTGCTATTAAACTATGGGAATTTTCAAGGGAAAATAACAAACACTTGGAACCCCACGATATACAAGGAACTAATGTAAGTGAAGCGAAATCAACTGAAAATGACAAAATAAATTGCTATGTTTTGTGAATCCCAATGCTAATATTGCTAATTGTATGAAATTATTTGTGACACAAGGTTTATAATAAGCAATCTCCAATATAAAATAATGTGGCACTCAAACTCTAATTTTATTACTGTTTTCCAACTGTTTTAGGTGGAAATTGTTCCTAGGACAATAATTATTATAGAGCATGACAATAAAAGCCCGGAGATTCAGGTAGAAAGGTCTGTGAGTTTAAGTGGAGAAGTTTCCAATGCAGCCCAATCTGATTCCTGCGGTTACGAGATGGCCCAAGAGCATCCTCAAAATGACCCTCAAGAAGGGACAGTTGAGAATGAAAATGGCCTGTCATTGACCGGAAGTTCTCCATCTTCAGATCCACCTTCGAAGGACAAGGACTCAAACAATTTTAAACGCAAGCGTTACGATCCTGATATTTTGAGAGAGCCACAAAACAAGTTACTTAAAATTTCCACTCCAGCTTTTTCTGAGACTTTAGCAGCAGAACGCACCGACGGTGTTGACACTTCAAGTCAAAGCTCTAAAAATAAAGAACAGAGCAAATTACAGGCAAACTTAACGGAAAGACGCTTTAGTTGCAAATTTTGTGAGTACCGTACCGATAATAGCTCTCACTTCCTATGCCATGAACGAACTCATACCGGGGAGAAACCATACCAGTGCGGTTCCTGCGATTACACTGCAAAGTCCTTTCAGGCCATATCATATCATTTAAAAACTCATGCCGGTGAGAAACCATACAAATGTAAACATTGCAGCTACAGCACAGCCGAAAGTTCAACTCTCCGAAGGCATGAAAGGACCCACACGGAAGAAAAACCATACAAATGTAAACATTGCAGCTACAGCGCAACCCGAAGTTCACATCTACGGAAGCATGAAAGGACCCATACCGGCGAAAAACCATACAAATGTAAACATTGCAGCTACAGCGCAACCCAAAGTTCACATCTACGGATGCATGAAAGGACTCATACCGGAGAAAAACCACACAAGTGTCAGTATTGCGATTACAGCTCAACGACAACTAGTCATTTGCGAGACCATGAACGAATTCACACGGGTAAAACACCATACCAGTGCGGTTCCTGTGATTACACTGCTAAATCCTTTACTACCATGTCATATCATTTAAAAACTCATGCAGAGGAAGAACTATACAAATGTGACAATTGTAGCTACAGCTCAACCCAAAGTTCAAATCTACGAAGGCATGAAAGGACCCATACGGGAGAAAAACCATACAAATGTAAGCATTGCAGCTACAGCGCAACCCAAAGTTCACATTTACGAAACCATGAAAGGACCCATACCGGAGAAAAACCATACAAATGTAAACATTGCAGCTACAGCGCAACCGAAAGTTCACATCTACGAAGGCATGAAAGGACCCACACCGGGGAAAAACCATACAAATGTAAACATTGCAGCTACAGTGCAACCCAAAGTTCACATCTACGGAAGCATGAAAGAACCCATACAGGAGAAAAACCATACAAGTGACAGTATTGTGATTACAGCGCAAGGACAGGGAATTGTTTGCGAGACCATGCACGAACTCACGCGGGGACAAACCGTACCAGTGCAGTTCCTGTAATTACACTGCAAAATCCTTTCCGGTCATGTCGTATCATTTAAAAACTCATGCAGTGGAAAAACCATTTAAATGTGATATTTGTACCTACAGCACAACCAACAGCTCAGATCTACAAAGACATAAACGGTCTCACACCGGGGGAAAACCCTACAAGTGCCAATATTACGGATCTCCGACGACATGAACTTGCTCATATAAAAGGAAAATATCGTCGGGTAAAGTCCAAAAGGCGCTATAATTTTCGTACTGTTATGGGAAAAACAAAATTATAGCGCCTTTTGGACTTTACCCGACGATATATTCTATACGTAAATTTTGCATAACTAATATTATATTATACAATAATATAATAATACAAAGGTGGTGCTTTTTATAAAAGTGCAGGAAATTTGTGCAGATCAGAACTTGGAATAACAATTTAGAATATTTCTGTTTTAATTTTGCATGAAATAATAATGTTAAATGGATATTATTTTAAGATATATATTTCTCTTTCAATTTCATGTTTATTTTTATTTTGACAAACCAGTTATTTTATACTGACCTGGGTATAACAGATCAATAAATTTATACGGTACTACACTGTTTATAATTTGTTTCTTTTTAGTGTCTAACAGCATTATTCATTAACTTTCAAACTTATTTGATTTTGCAAACATTCTTAAAGATTAATAAATCAAAGCAGTACTAACTTAGCTAGGAACACATTCACTTTCATATGAACCATTGAAATGTGCTGCTACCTAAACTAAAGTAAAGTCGATTTCACAATTTGGTCAAAAAATCTAATTTCCGCTTTCGAAAACGTGTAAATGGGCGTGTTCTTCAATTTGTTGCCCATTTTTGCTTTACAATTTGACTTGGCCAGTGATTTTTGGTTAGGACCATACGAAAATATTAAAGAATAAAAGTCATTTTATGCTTAGACTATCCCGTGGTCTCTAATATTTCCAACAATTTTTTACTGTTTATTAGTTTTGTATTTAATGTGAAAATTTTTGTAAAATTGATATTTTGCAATGTTACACAAGGTGTTGTTCCAGCTCTTCATCATCCAGTCAGAGTCGAAGTGTATATGTGCAAGCTGTAAAAAATTCTAAAGCAATAGAAAAATGAAAAACTTAAATTAATTTAAAACAATTGAAAATTGTATAAATTCAACGCCACCTAAAATAAATTAATCTGGAATTTTCAAATTTTTTTATTTTAGCACTAAAGTCCGAGTCACGGCGAAGGACGCACAAGTAAGTGTGAGGCAAATGCAATGCGAGAGGGGATACACAGATAGGGTAGAAAATGTTTGAGTTTTCGCTTACGTTTTTTGCACAAGTAGGATTGCCCAGAAATCCCTAAATAATTATTAACAAAAGTCCTTTCCTGAGGACTGTCATTTGACACAAGATTTTGAGCAAATGTTCTATAGAATATTAAGAAAAAAGTCATCTAAACTAAATATTGAAATATTTGACACTGGAGGAAAAATCCTTTTGAAAATGTTTTTGTTGAGAATTTTTCCAATAAGTATTTTATATCCAGCTTAAGTACATGCGATTCGCATTCATGGGAAATAGCGTCGGCTAAGCCGACGCTATTTCTTTCATTTTTGTGCCACACTGGCATTTTCACAATCACCTTAATTGTATGCAGATTTATTTGAAATTTACTACATAGAGTTGAAACGCCGATTGTAAATTTCTACTGTGACTGGGATTGTCTCAGGCAAAGGTTTAATACTCATTTTAGTAGCAAGTTGTCCGCAAAGCTACACAAGGAACGCTGAGAAGAGATAAGGATTAATTGAAGTGGGATTAGTTTTAATGTTTCGGGATCCTTCGTGTAAAATATGTCCAGAGGGGAAATTTTGCTCAGGAACAGGGACAAGATTTCCTGCAATTTATTGGGAATCAATATTCTGGACAGAGAGGTGGAAATTGTGGTCATAAAATTTAGAATTTTCGAAAGCCTTCACGCCCATGCTCAGCATTTCAAAATTTACCCCCCTATGGGATGGGAAAAAACATTTGGAGAATCAACGATATTATTTTTATAGCTTATTTCTTGAGAGAGAAAATCCAACTGAATTCCCCGAAGTGAACAAAATACAATAATTCAAAATAATATTTAATATCGCTTAAATAAAATTAATAATAAAATACTGAAGAATAATATAATAACTATGTAGTGATGATAAAATTCAGGGATGATCCCAAAAAGCTCGACGGCAGAATCCAATCCTCCAATTTCACATTTCCGTCTCATAAAATAGTAGCAACAGATCCGGAAGAGCCAAGTCCCGCAAGAATTCACGCAAAGTCGGTGACAAAATCGACATCCAATGGCTTTAATCTGAACTTCTCCGGTCTGCTCCAGCGTGTCGGGAGGTGTTTCAGATCCTTTGGACTCCAAAAGTATTTCTCCATTTACCAGATCCACACAGCTCCCCATGAAATTTTGCAATGCGAAGACAAATAAAGGAGGGGAATCATTCCAAAAATTACCCACCCGCGAGTAGAAATAATCCTGGAAACTTCATAATTGATTCCAATAAACTGGGATCTAAAAGAAGAAATGAATTTTTTCACCTCCTAGCCAAGTAAAAGTGTGTTGACTGCCCACACTGCTCCACGTCTTTCCTGTGACTGAGGAGAATTCATCCCAAATTCCTATAAAGTTCAGGAATTACGTTTCGCTATGTACTTGAGATAGGTCGAGATGAAATAGGCATTCTGCAAATAATCTCTAACTAGGCAGTGCAAATATTTACCACAATCCTCGGGTGATGAATTAAGTTAATAAATTCAATGTAGGGGAAGTGGTGATCTGGAGAGCCGGTAACAGATTTTAAGGAAGATCCTACTTCACATCTCGTCCAGTTGATGCTATTTAGGACACAGTTATTTGAGCAAGTTTGAAATGCCCATCGCTTATGCAGAACTTTTGAGATGCGGTCTGTAATCAAAAATTGTTGGTTGGAAAACAACAGTTTTATTGTTATTTGTGATCAAGAGCCGGAGTCTCAGTGTCCGTAACATAATAAATTAAATTGAATGGCGTTTCCATTGTGGATTAAATGCGAAAGAAACTTGGACGTACATCTTGAAAGAAAAATTCAACTTAATACTTTCCTTTTCCTACTCTTTCAAATCCAATAGAACAATTTGAAAAAAAAACTGCAATTTTTATAAATAATTTTCCCTTTTTTTGTTGTACTTGATCTGCTTTAAAGTCGTTCAACTCCTAGCCCCAAGGCTGATTTTGTAAAGGTTTGACGCCGATTAGGGAATGGCCTAAAAACACATTGGAATTGCTTTCATAGATGCTTAATGAAACTTGTTATAAGAGCGAAATGAAAAGTAACTTTATCAATGTGTCTTGTACGATAAAATGTGACATCATCGTCCACATTCAAAGACTAAGGGTTTTGTAATCTTACATATTTCAACACTGAACAACGTTTGTGGATTTTGTTTTTAAATTAAAAAAAGTTATTTACAAAATATTTCGGAAAAGATAAAATGTCGGATTTTAATATTAAAATTTTCTAAAATAATTTTTTTCATTGTTAATGATAGTATTTTAAATGGTCAAGTTGGAATTATTGTAAAATGTATTTCCCTTTCATTTCTTTATCCCACTGAACAGCACCGTTAAATTTCCACGCCAGTCATAACCTGACCCGTAAAGTAATAATTCAATTATTAAAAGGTGAAGCATTTCTCCGTAAAATTATTTGACACTGCTCAGACATGTTGTTTAGGACTAGCAGGACACACACGCATTCATGTTGAGCATTTCAAACTTGATTCCGACACAGCTGACAAATACATACTTGGCGAGTTAATCAAAAATATTTTTATTGTTATAATTAATTTATTTCATGACAGTTCTGGAGCCAGAATTTGAAATGAATTCTAATTGTCTAATTTCAAATAATTTTTTACTACACTAAATGTAATGTGGATAATAATTGAATATCCATGGTAGGGTTTTTTCACTGCTGTCGAATTTCAACGCCGTTCAAACTTTTATACGGGAAAATCCTGAATACGTTGACTGTAGTGACCCTGGTTATTAGGTCAATTTTGTAGTATATTGTACATGTAGTACAGACTACGCATGTTGGTTGAGTATTTAACAAAAGATTCCTTTGATCCCTCGATGCCCAGATAATATTGTAGAATCAGCCAGAATATAATTATATTATTGTTTTTCATTATATATGTGAAATTCCTAAATCCAATGCAAATTTAATACCGTATCGCGATACCGTAATGGTATTCACCACGATCATCTGTGAACATCGCCTAAATGTGTACGTGGAGAAAATTCAAGCGGCGTCAAAGCTTTACAACTTTTAGGTACCTAAATATCCACCTATTTCATTCCAAATTAATTCCATATATCATTAAATTTTATTGTTTTAAATTCGTCTTAACTTATTTCTTAATTCAAGATACACTTAAATATTCGGCATGGATTAAACATTTACACTACCCATCTTTTTTCCTGGCTAAAAGCTCAAATAATTATTTCAAAATCTTCTTCTCGTAAAAATTAATTTCCAAATTTAATCACCGTGATAGAAATTTTTCGCATTTACATATTTTGGAAAAAGCAAAAACATTTTTTTGTATTCCAAACCGAAATAAATTTTTTTATTCTAAACGTTTTCCCTTGTATGGAGATTTTTGTGTTTTGTAAAAGTTAGGCGCCGATCGTGTTTTACCCATTATACCTTCACAGTGCATAAATAGTTAGTATCACCAAAACTAGCGGTTTGTATCAAATTTGGTGATAATTTGATGTCACATCCAAATTTTAAATCCGTAATGTTTAAAATCAAACCTGTGACAAAGCTTGAAAACATTATAATTATTAATTATTTTTATATCAAAATCTGTGTCGAAGCATTGCCAGAATTTGACGTCGTTTGTAAAATTTACCCAGACTGGTCAAACCTTTAAAGCAAGTATGCTGGTTTTGCAAACCCAAGGACGTGGAGTAGAAGCAAATGTTACTGGAATGAATTCCCGGAGTTTTCATTAATTGAAAGTGATTCTTTCAAAACAAATTTAAAAAACAAAAATTTAAAACACCAACACAAAAATGTATTTGTTGTTTTGTACTACAAGCTCAAGAGCACTTTTACTCATTCCCAGGAAAAAAGGTTTTGCGCACTCACATTTGGTAAGAAATAAAACCATTTTATTTGTATTTAAAATTAAAATGGATTTTTTCCTCTAAAGTTTTTCCCTTATGTGGAGATTTTATTGGTCTGTGAAAGTTAGACGCCAATTATGATTTTTCCAGTACATGAGACGTTTTCAAAACTAAAGGTGTTCAGCCTTGATTTCACAGCCATGAATTTTGAATTTGAGTGGTACGCTATTTTGATGTCACCTTAATTTTTTTAGACAACTTGTTATTCTAATTTCTAATTATATTTCAATTTTTTTCCAAGAAAATGCTAGATAATTATTCGAAATTTTGAATCCGTGATTTTTAAAATCCAACCTGTGACAAAGCTTGAGTAATATTAATTAATTTATTATTATTATTAACTGAAAATTTGTGTGGAAAATTTGCTGGACTTTGACGTCGTTTGTTGAATTTACTAAATCTGGACATGTCACATCATGAGTACGTTTACGCTTCAGTCAGATCCAAGGAGGTTGAGCGTAGGCTATTTCAGAGTTCAGAGCTGGAGTAACTATGGATTAAAATACAATGACAACTCAGTCGGAGATTTGTTTTAAGCGAGCAAAATTTGTTGGAATTTCAAGTTCTTGTAAGTATTAAAAATGACATTCATCTCTGCCCGAATGGTTGGTTGTCTCGTGTAACTTTGACGCCGATTAACCGATTTAAACGAGAAAACCTAGAACCATAAGTAAATTATAATAGCCATAAACGGTTTTGAATTAATCATGTCAAAACTTGAAAAGCCAGGCATTAATTTACATGATGACTTATTGACCGATGATTTTTTTGACATTTTAATTCTGAAATATTTCCAATGTTCCTGAGAACGGAGTGGGAATGTTTTGACAGCATTCTAATTTTTCAACTTTTTAAAATTCTATGGCTATTTATCGTAAATGATTTCCATTTCAGCCCAGTTTTCTAACTTTAAAATCCACAATATTGAGACAAAATTTGATCTAATCTTATTTAAAGAGTATTTTCGTAAATGTTATAAACATCAAAATGTGTTTACATCTTTCAGGAAGCAATGGGGTGGAATTTTGTGTGGAATTTCCTACATAAATTGCTCAAATAAAAATTCACAAGTACAAATTGCTGACAAAAGTTGATTTTTTTGGGCCATATTTTAGACTGATTTGATCATAGTTCTGCTGTGATGGGTAAAGCTATTTGGGCCCAACCGTTGTTAGTAAACACAAAAAAAATAAGTGAAATAATTTCTTGTTATAAAACTGTTCTTGAGGGGCATCCAATATGATCGTGTGACTGTTATGACTTAAAGAGGGAGAAATGCATTTTCACAAGAAAGCAATGGCTGGAGTTTTTTAAGACGAATTCTTTTAGACAAAACATACTTGAAATTCCCACGTAAGTGCATCACTTGCGAAAATCCAGGACTTTTCCAAACTATGATTAAATTAATTAGTTTTCAGAAACCATTTGAAGCATTTGTTGCGAACGATTGTCAGATTTCGGCGCCACGCAACAATTCTCGGGTTAAAATCACATCTTTCCAGGGCCAGAAATCGAGTTGGCCCTTCCGAACACAATAACGAAAATTATTTGGAAAGCTTTTCTCTTCATAAAGGATTGTTATGAAATTATGTATACACCATTTTTTAAATTCGCTCATACTTCTCTAATACGTATGGCATGGTATTTAAAATAAAAATATTGGAAATGCTTTTTATGTATTGCAACAAAATTTATTGGTACGAAAGAATTTTTAAACAAATTATATTTGTTCCTGTCAAAGTTTTTATGTTCACCGTTTTATACATAAAAATATCGTCATAAAATCATATGCATAATTTTTTTATGATCACATACAAAACATTCAACAAGAAACAACGATTTTACAACGGTTTCCAGATCCTCCGCAGTTTGTAGTGGCGAAAAGTAAAATTTTGCTCTTTTCCACGCTTTTGAATCTCGGTAAGGTCTAAAAGAACGGGATTCACCTCGCAAATATTTTTTCTTTTCCTTATTGTTGCTTTTGTTCCTTCATTTAAGCTTACAAAATTTAGAAAAGTTATGATTCAATTATATCCTTCCAGATCAAGCTTCACTTCCTCTCAATCTCATTTCTTTGATTTGTCTCCATAAATTTTATGTTAGTTAAAGTACAAAAATTCTAATTTTGGGAACAAAAACGCTTTGCTCTTTTTTTTGCGAACAAATTATTTTGGAAAATTTAGCACAGCATAACTCACTGTAGAATGGTTATGTGGGAAAAGTTCCTAATAAAAGAATTCCATTTGGCGATTTTATCCATCAAAGTAAATTGTTACTTTGAATTTTGTTCGGATGGAGCACGTTATCGTATTTTCAGTGAAAAATGTCCAGGCGGAGTATTTTTTAAAAGTCCCATGTCCATTCGTAAATGTCAAGTGCCTAAATCGTAAGATGATTTGACCCTGTAAAGAACTTTATTTTGAGGTATAAAATTTTCAGAGAGCAACAGAAATGAATTAGACTCTTTTTTTTGCAGTGCTATGAATCCACGTGAGCACATGGAAAGTGTCTGTGGGAAAACTACGGAAAGTTTAGGGAGCGCGGTAAATTTCAACTACAAAAAATGCAATTGAATGTGACTCATTGGAAAATTTATACTTACATTATTTAAATTCCATAGGTTCAATTTGTAGATCCAGGCCCGGAGGATGATGAGTCAAGTGGTGCGTTCTTTAAATCAAATTAAATAACGATAAAAGTTTTACATTGTAACACAAATTGTTGTTCACAAGGAAATTGTCGTTACATTTTGAAGCTTAAATAATTCATTAAATGAAAATTTACAAATCCGTGTACATTTGAGGAATTTAATTTTTGCAAAATCTCCCGTTTAGACAGGTGTTCAAGTGATTGCAGTGACGTTAGTGAGATTGTGATTAGTCCAGAAAATACGATGACTGAAGCTCAACTGAATGAATACGGAAGCTCTATTGAATTAGATGACGGCCCCGTGGCCCCATTCCCGGAGGATCCTCGAATAAAGAATCAAACATTGAGATTATTTATGTTCATGACGGGTAATTTAATTGATGAGAATGAAGGTGGGCCTATAGCAATATCACCATTATTGAATCTCCTCAATGCAAGCTTTAGCATTATAAAAGCCCGAGTGGACCAACGATTCCTACCTGAAGCCTTCTTCAACGACATCCAACGGGCCTTTCTTTCTCCTCCGTGAAAGTGAGACCACAAGGATAAAGTCAATTTCAAAGGACGAGGAAAGACTTATCAAGGCGACTTTGGATTCTTGCAAGAAGGGCAACGCACCAATAAAGCCTATTTATATGAATGGTAAAGTTTGCCCTACAATGGCTAAAGTAAGGAGATGTGTCTGAAATTACAATATTGCCAAAAAATGTATTTCTACATGATTGAGTTAAAAATTCTATGGGGCTTTTTAGTACTCTTACATTACTAATTATTCAACAATTATTGAAGGTGAAAGCAATAGGAAAAAGGAGCGCTGGGGGTACCGCAAATACCACACAATTGTATTCCGCCGATGAGTATTCCTTTGTTTGGGGTGAGCAGGACTTAATTGAAGAGGCGACATGGGCTGTGATGGATTTTGTCCATGGATATTGCTATGGTGGCTTTGCCATGAGAGTCAATAACCACCATTTATACCAAAGAGCCATGGAACGATTGTTTACGAAAGAACTGATTTATCGATGGTAGGTCAAATATCATTTGTGCATAAAAATCCTCCAAAATCAGTTAAATACGTTTCTAACATGCATGTGTAAAAACACATGTTATTTTTTCACAAGTCCAAAATTTTCTTTCCAGGAAATTCCCACAGCAACTAAAACAAGAGGTTTATTGGGACAATGTGTTTAGCACAAATCTTAAAATGGCTATGAGGAATTTAGATGCAGCCGTCCAATCTGCTTACCTGGACAGTCCATTTGTTCACAGGCTCAAA
>JAQFXU010005293.1:0-11901 GCA_034693705.1 Spatulosminthurus flaviceps | reverse complement strand
GTGTTTGTGAACATCAATCACAATTGTTGTTAAAGATATTGTGGTTGTTGTAAGTTTTATCCAAAATATGAAAAAGATGACGTTAGCTAATACTTACGACTTCTGAGGAACTTAATACATATGACTAGTTACACTACAAATCAATTGGGCGACGTTTAATCAATTGTCCAGTTTTTGTTTTCTTCTATTTTGATGTAAGGCGGTGGGACTTGTTCTTGAGTACTTAGATTGTGATTAGTTTGTTGTTGAGAGTTCTACTGAATTGTGGTTGTGATTGATTTGTTGTTGAGTTTTCAAATTGTGGTTGTGGTTGATTTTGTGACTGCTAAAAGTCGGATTGTGGGTGTTTTGTGGTTGTGAAAAGCAACAAAACCACCACAAAATGCACCACAAAATGTGACAATCTTACAGCACTATTTGTGAGATGTAGCGATGTGAAGTTTTGGCGCAGTGTTTATACAAATTATAGACAAGAGCCGAAGGGAAAAGAAAATGTGTATATGAATGTAGTATTATGAGTACAGTCATCCTTGTTGATGCTCCTCTTGTGAAGGCGGGACAAGCAGCTGCAATTTTTAAATCTCAATTCCCTTGCTGTAATTTAGGGTTCTTAAATTGTGGACAATATATTTAAAGCTGAATTAGCTGAAATAGCAATTAAATTGAGTATGAATGCATTATGTATTCAGTGCCATTACACACTAGTATTAGCATTAAATACTCAAGCTCAAACTAGTATGTAACTCTCTAGATATTTCCTGATTTCAATAAAAGTATTTATCCTGAAATAAAAATCCAAAAATTTTTATTTCAAGCTAGTATTTGTAAAGGTGTAAATTAGTATTTGAGACATAATGAAGAGATTTAAAGTATTCGGATCGGAAGTGTCGGGGCCAGGTTTGTCACCCACTTACTCAGCTTTATCAGACGGTGTGGTAAGTCAGAATCTCACTAAACAAATAATCATTGTTACTGTCGCAATAATTATGAAAATAACATAAAAACTAGATTTGAAAATTTATATATTCCGTTCATTATACATATATTATCATTACAGGTATTGAAAGAAATATTCAAGAACCTTTCGTACGAAGATCAAAGGAGTTGCTGTCAAGTGAGCAAACTCTGGCTTTCAGTTCTGGATCCTCTCATGTGTTTCGTTCGAGTGACAATCGAAAAGCAAAACTTCATCATGCATCCTGATAAAACATACCGAGCGGCTGTGGCAATCGAAGAGATTGTGGGTTACGGTGGGAATGCAAATTATCAAAAAATTGAGTTTGAAGATTTATTTAGACAATTGAGAAAGTGGAAGAAGAATTATTTCCTCTCAATTGAACTCGAACCCAAGGTTTCCATTTACTGGCTCTCATTTCCGGAAAAATGTGATGAGTTGTACATAGCTTTCCTAAAGGAATTCGGTGGGAGGATCCACGTCCTTAACTATTCTACTAGTCGGTATGACCCAAAATATACTTATAATTTTGCTGAACTCCAAACTCATTTGACTTATACCCCAAACGTGGAGGTGGTCAAGTGCAGCGACACAGGAACACTTGAAGGTCCACAAGAAGTCCCGGAAATATTTTCCAAGAAATTGAGTCTACCCCGACTTCGAAAAATTTACATGGGACCGGTGTACCTTCATTGGAAATACCTTTTGAAAAATGCAGAGAATGTTGAGGAATTATGGAAAGTTCCTATTTCAGCAGCTGGCGCTCTTCAAGAGTACAATAAAATAGAGGCGGTGAAATCTTTGGATTATAAGTATTTGTGCCCTTTGGACGTAGAAGGAAAGGACTACCCACCTGCTGAGCAACTCTTCAAAAGCTTTTCGGCTTTAGGCGTCAAGTTATTTGCTGCGGAAATTCCTTCTAGATTTCACCAATTCAGAGTAAGTTTTGTGTAAAACTTGGCGCCTTTTTTTATCAAATGGATTTTGTCATGGGGTTTAAGTACTGTCACCATAGACAGAAGAAATTTTTTTATGAAAAAAATGTAAGGGAGAAAGATTAAACTTTTAACTAGCTCTGTTTGTTTTGCATAATTTAATTTTTGTATATTGCAGTGTATAACTCCAAAGTGCGGACCGGATTGTGCATATGTACTGAAAACGAGGGAGCACCTTAATAAAATATTTGAATCAAGCAAAGATACAGTCCAAATAATAAAATTAATATCATCGAAAAAATATGGATTTTTCTTCCCAACTGAATTCAAAATGAGTGCCGTCAAAATCGTACAGTTGCAGAAATTTCCTCAACCAGTTGTCCACATTAAGGGAGAACCTTATGACGAGACACCTTGGGCTAAAACAGAGGAAAAGAGAGGAGACGACTGGGCTCCACCAAAACCTGAGTACCATTATTTCCCCGAGGGGACGGAAATCAAGTCCATTTTCCCAAATATTGAGGGTCTGGACATAGAATTTGATTTATTCACTGACAATTTTACTGAGTATTTCCCCCCTGAGATGTTTGGACCCTTGAAAATGGGATCAGCTTTTAAAAAACTGAAGATTCAAGGAGCCTCTCCCGATTGCTTTCCGCAGTTGATAGAGTTATTCCCGTCCGTTACTCATCTGGAAATGCATTCCACGCTGAAACATTTTAATCAGGTGTTCCCAATCATTGCTTCAGGGTGGGCATCACTACAGAGCCTCACAGTCATCATTGACGTGATGAAAAATGGTTTTGTGGGTGTCAGCAAAGAAGCTAACTTGGATTCAAGCTTGACAGGAATTCCCCAAACAGCTTGTGAACAGTTGAGAAGCTCTGATGATATTGTTGATATCGAAAAGCAGCGACTTACCGAAAAATCTCTTCTAAATATGACGGGTATGTGCAACTTTAATGATTTATTTTAAAGTTTTAGTTCACTTTGGGTGTTTTTCAACATCATGTTGACCTTTTGCAGACTTAAAGCATCTGCGATTCCTACTGGAGTCAGCAGAATTGTACGAAATGGAGGACTCTGAGAAGGAACTACCAAAATTCATTACGTTTGTTTCTGTGGAACATGCTTTGAAGAGGTTACCCCAACTGGAAGTGACGGTTTGCACGTTAAAAGATCATGAAGATTATGCCCGTAAGTTACTTAAATCTTAAATCTACCAAGCATCTTGAGCTATATGAAAAGTAGTTAAGCCCTTCGGTAGGGAAAAAATGTAAACCTCTTCATTGTTAATAAGTAACGAAAAGTTACTGCGTGGGAAAACTCCACTGACACAGTGGGTGGCTATTGTCTGTTGTTGTGTTTGTGGATTTTATCGTTCATTTGCAACGCGCCCCTTGGTCAGTGGTGATTTTTTCGTCAATACTTTTCTCCACTTTAGCAAAGAGTAAGGAGGAGTGTTATTAACAATGCTGTTTGATTTCCACAGCCTTGAAGACAGCGTTTGATCATATTGCAGACCACGTGCAATTTAAGAACACTTATGTGCATTCACAATACCCGTTTTTGTAATTTATTGACAATCTTGGTTAAGCTATCACAAGTTGTGACGCAATTGTTGGCTCACGTGATGGAATTTTAATTGCGTGATAAAATGAGACTCCCGTGGCTGAATTCGAATCCGTGGAAAAGAAGTATCACCCTAACGAAAGTTTATTCTCGTGTGTCAAAATGTGAACCGAGTTGATGCAAATGGTGTGACAAACATTTTTAACCCATGCTACGCAAGTTTAGTAAAGTATTTGCATTAAGGCTTCAAGTCATTTAGTGAAGAGAGAACACTGCTGATTTTTAACAAGGGACAACACAAAAAATACCAATCCATTACATTAATCTAATGCGCTCAGAAACCGAGTCAAAATACAATATGTACAACTAATATGTAATATAAGCATTAGGAGGTCTTGTTTTTACTACTGTCTTTTGTGCTTTAACTACTGGAGAATATCGAAGGATTAAGTCACATTTGAATGGTTGCACCTACGGAAAATAGCAGATCTAAGAGCAAATGCTATTTTTTGTTTGAGAGCATTTGAGAACGACCGAGTTCCACCTCGTAGGTTAGTCACAAAAAGATATTCTAGAACTGTAAGTTTGTAATATTTTTTCTTAGCTTTGTAGAAAAATTTATTTGCTGCAATATCAAACGCTCTGACGCTCTCAACTAATTGTAAGATTAGAAGGCCAAATACTGAGGACAAAGGGGATCTGATATGGTGACGAGGTTGCAAGAGATGTGTTGTGCTGAAGAATCAGTAAAAGTTAGCATCAAATATCTAAAAGTCAGATTTTATCCAACACAGCTGAACTTTGATCGCTGACAGCCCATTTTTCAATATACCTGCAATCAAAGCTCATGATAGACCTAAGACAAATTTCATTTGATAACATATATTAATTTGCTATATGTGCTTCAACCTGTAAGCTCCCCGCAGTTATTCAATCCTATCAAGTTATTGCTGCGTTGTTCTTGTGAATAAAAGCTATAGTTGAATTTTTTGAAATTTACAAACTGCTTGGGAAAAACATTTCCGTTCCACAATAATAATAAATAATACAGCCTTAGAATTTCAGAATAACGTAAGATTGTATGATAAATTTTACGCTAAATGTACGATGTAACAACTCTAAAAGGACTTTTTGCTTACGGTTTATGATTAGCAGCTGTGGGAGTTTCACAAATTTTTATAATAATTTTAGTTAGCTTTGTTGCTAATATATAATTTCCATGATACCGGAGTTCCACTTTCAAAATCTAATTCTTATCGCTCATTTTTCAACGGCCAACAAATATTGTTGCAGCGAAAGGTTTCTACCGTAAAAGTTGCTTTTCCTCAATAGCAAAATCTGTAACCTTGACATTTGAAATATAAAACATTCTATCCATGCGAGAAGGAAACCTGCGTCGTCATGTTTTATTGTTCAGTTCTATGTAAGTTTTATTACTTCTTGGAATTTTGCTGGGATTGGATTTCTTTCGATTTTTTTCCAACAACTGATGGAATGCGTTTGGGGTTTGTTGCTAGATGGGAATCTGAAATCAGTGTTAATCTCCAATGTTAAAGTTAATTATAGTTCAAAGGTGTTTCCTTGGAGGAATGTCTGTAAATCTCAGATGTTTAGTCTATGACTATGACGCGATGTTATCATGTTACATACATCCTTGTAAGGGTTCTTAAAATCAGAAACTCTCGCACGCTCAATTATAATCTAAACACGGATAAATCTGTATCGTTGAGAAATAATGTAAACTATATTTAGAGTATATTCCAAACAGTTTCCAGCGTAAAGATTGATTCCGCATTCATTATAGAGAATGATGATCCTAGTTGAAAGTAATAATATTTGTCAATAATGTATAATTGTTAAATTGCCTAAATAATTACGAAAAAACATGCTCGCACCCAATAAACTACAAATGTGGTACTGGTTCTCTTCTACAATCCAAATTGTTGTTTTGTTTATTTTGTAAGAATTTTGACTACTTGTTTGATTATTTGTTGTACATCATTTTGCAATGACAACCACAAAATTATATCTACAGTTCATGAAAGTGTTGTGTTGTAGTAGACATGAAGTCACTTTCCACATTTCCATTGAGGGCCATGGATGTTGCATAAAACCTATGAAAAAAAGCTTTATAGTTCTCAGTAATTATGCCCCCCCCCCACAAGTGTGATGTGTCATCTGGTTTTTTCCCATTTCAGTCCCGACATAAAGACAGTTGAAGTCTTAATAAGCATGGCATTGTTTTCCTCCGCTTTACTATTGCCTGTTCACTATTGCCTGTTCAGCAGAACCAAATAATCCATTGCGTTGAAGCTGACAATGAGGCTTTCATTTCATATTCATGTGCCGTTTTGACTACAACAATAAATTAGGAAAATATGATAAGTTGCTATTTACATTTTGAAATAAACTAGCATTATAATTTAAAGGCCACAGGAAAAGGGAACTCCATTCATCGAAGATATCGTCGGGTAAATTCCAAAAGGGGCTATAATTTTCGTAACGTTATGGGAAAAACAAAATTATAACCTCTTTTGGGATCTACCCGTCGATATGCATCATTTCAGAAAATTAAGTTTAGAACACGAGACACGTTTACTAGTAATGTCAGATTTTGTCAAGAAATATTTTAACCGTGACCATGAACAAGCAAATGTAGGTAATATATCTGTGCCTATCAATAAACAAGTACGTCAAATGGTCCTGTCAATGGTTTGTATTTTTTTGCATTGTTATATGACCTAAATTAATTTATTAATCGTGGATATTGGCAAATATAATAGTGAACACCCTGTCGCATATTACAATTTAAAATAGCATTTATAAAAGTAAACAGGGATGTAGAATTCTCACCCGTTTCGAAGAAATCAAGTTCACATGAAAGTTAATGACAGCCGATATATACTGTACGGGCATCAATTGCCACTACACATTGTTGTGTTTGGATATTGTGTGTGAAATGACATTTAAGGGTAAAATGTTGTAAATATTGGTTGGTGGATGTGTATATATCCATAGAAATATTTGCCCCTTTTTTAGTGAACCTTATTGACCCCATTAGTATTTCCCTGATCCTGCTCTTGTACTCTTGTACACACACAATTTCTACAAAAAGTTGTTTGTCACAATTGAATATTTCTAGTTTAATCTTTTTGTCATTTTATTGTAACACACATTCTACGCTCGCTGCATTAGTGATTAGTTTCATAAAGGTACTGCAAGGCTGTTCCACGTTCTGACATGGAATTACTTTTTAGGTCTATGTATTAGGCTGTTTTTAGGGTGTGATTAGTCCTTCAGTGAATGACTGAAATCCCATTGTCCACGAGTCCCTTCGAACGGTTTCTCCAAAAGGAAAATCAAACCAAGACTCCTGTCAACATTACCATAGGAGAAAGTAAGGCGTCTTTCAATGTGTCCTTGAACATGATTTCTGCCTATTGACAGAGATCCTTGCATACACGCTCCAAACTTCAAAAGCTTCAAATCTGAATCTTTCTTTTTTCTGAAACAAAGAACTGAAGTTAATGACGCCAGTGTCAACTGTCAATACGATATTTTAGTCGTAATTCCTAAAAAGGTAATGTAAAAATACAAAATGACAGAATTTTTAATATCTAGGTCGTTTTTTGGTGTTAGGAATAGTGAATGACAATTGAAAATACTAATTTATTGTTCATAATGGGTAATTTTTGTTATGAAAGGACGATGCCTAAAATCATTAAAATACTTGCCCGCAAATAGCACTGGTATCAATCAACATTGTTCGCACATTTATTTCGTAAGAATTTTACCACTCGTTTGCTTATTTGTTGTAGATTTTAGATGATCTCATTCACGCTTCCCCCGCAACTGAGTGTCAAAGGATTGTCAATTGTATTTGTAGCAGACAACAGCACTTTTTCGCGATTTCCATTGTGGATCGTCACATAGCATGAACGTACCTATGAAATAAACCTTCGTATGTGTGCCTTTCCTCCCCGGTGCTTTGTGTATATATCTACCATTGGGATTTTTCACTTTCAATCCTGACATAAACACGATGTGAGTAAATACTTGTAATTTGAGATCTTATTAGGCATGGCATTTTTTTATGTCCTTATTTTTTGCTGTTCAGCAGAAACAAAAGTTTTACTGCGTTGAAGCTGAGGCTTTCAAGAATTATCCTTTCGACTGACTACCACTACCAACGACTAATAAAGGACTTAACTCACAATCAGCAGTTCTCTTGTCGTACTTCAAGCTTACAAATGTGGAGCTGATGATTTTCACATATTTGCATCATTTTTATTGCTACTTTAAAACCTAAACAAAATGGAGCCTGTAAGAAAACAAGCAAAAACTGGAGACTCTGAAAGCGTAAGAGAAGTTATTTGTTACTTTTTATAAAAAGATTTAGTATTTGATGAGTGCGATTTATTTTTAAATCTTTCACTTAAAATTTTATTTCGATGTATTTTCTTGTTTTTCTTTTTAGGATGAAGAGGAAAACGCTGCGAGATTTATTATTCCCAATCCTTTGGTAAGTGCCTAATATAGAGGATTTTGGTGGAAAAATAATAGGAAAATCATAAGCAATGATCAAAAAGTATTTTATTTTAACATTCAAAATTAATTTTCTGTCCACAGGATTTTTTGCAAACAGAATTAGTTATAAAAATCCACACATGTATAAAATTGTGATGAAAAATTCATAGGATATTTGAAGTAGCTGTGAAAAAAGTATTTTAATTTAGCATAAAAAATTATTGTTTTGTTCTTCATGTTTTACGCCAGCAGAAACAATAAAAGTGTACATGCCAGACTAATAATTTCATTTTTTGTGTAGGTATTTGATACTGTGATCCGTTCCATCCGCTGTCCCAGACTCCTTCGAATATGCAGACTTGTTTGCAAATCCTGGAATGACTCAGCTTCTTCAGTTTTACGGACATTTGAAAATGCAACGATTAAGGAAGGGGTCGAGGAGAGCATACTATCCTTCAGACGTTTTATTGAAATAAGGAGGTCCAATCCACAGCTGCCCAGTCCCCTCCGAAAAATTGCAATACATGCCCTTAGATTTTCTAGGCCCTACTTTTTGGACTTGATCCATTCCTGGGATTCCAATTTCTCCATCACGGAATTATCAATAAGCCCAGGTTCGTTCGTGGCATTTCATCATAAACCTTCATTTTTGAAGGAGCTCCAAACCTTCCTTGCCTCACATGGAGATACCTTGACTTCTTTGAAACTCGATTCAGATGATTTCGAACTTGATGGAAGCTATTTTAATTTTCAAAGGATTAGGTTACCGAATTTGAAGACATTGGACATTTACTTTGACGGTTCAAAATTTCCCAGTTTTTTCAGCACGTTCCTGGAAACTGTGTTAACTTGTTCCAGGCGGAATACTTTACGTATGTGCTTCAGAGACGCCGCTCCATCATTTTTAAGCTCATGTAACTTTGTAAGCGTTCAGTCTATTGAGCTCAGTCTTTACTTGTATCATTTTAAGGACGTTAGTCCTGCTTGGAGTTTTACAAGATTGTCTCTACCAAATGTGACCGCCGTGAATCTTCGTCAATCGAGGTTGATTATGTCGTCGGAAAGAAACGACAAATTTTTGGAGCCCTGGGACATAACCTCGCTTCTTTCACATTGGTCAGGATCACTTCAAAAAATCACAGTTTCTGGCTCTATGGTGGATTTGGGTGGTTTTGGTAAATTTCCAAATTTACGAAGCATTAGCTGTGCCCAGTACACAGGGCAGTTTGATTCAGAGAAATTTCCCTCTTTGAAGGAGCTAGACATTAAGATAGTACCAACTAAAGAGGATATCATACCTCACGGTGGAGTGAGGAAATTGTATTTTGATTTTAATGATGGGCTTATTCGACTCGTCTCAAGTCGCAATAGAAATCGTGTATGTGCTGATGAAGAAAAATTCAAGATAGCACTTGAAAAGTTGGGTAAACTATTTCCTCAAGTTTTGGACTTCGAGTGTGTTTGCACTAGAGGAGATATTCTGCCATTTTCAGCTGGAGTAATCACAACTTTGCTAAATTCATTCCCTGGTTTGAAAAGACTTAAATTTAATGGTAAATTTACTGGATTTAATTCGGGCATTGACTCACGTGAAGATCCTGCGATGTCTATACTGCCTTATTTTATTGGTAAGAAAATATTCATAAAGACAAGAAAATATTTGTTTACATTGTGTTAATTTTTTTAGACCGAGAGCTTGCTGAACGAATGTTATGAATATTGAAAATATTGTTTATGTGCGTTGTTCTGTTTGTAGAGCTAAGGAATCTGCATTTGGGTTTTGACGCGCAGGTCACTCCTGATATAATTCGCTACATGATATCGACACTTCCCAAGTTGAAATACCTAAGTTTCTACACCGTAAGTTACGTACAAGAATTAATAAAAAAAAATTTTTTATTTACGAGAAAATATTTGGCTAACGTGATTTTATTTTCTAGTATAAGGATTTCGATCCAGAAGTAATCCGAGACTGCCTCGGTCATTTGGACCTTATTGAAATCCATTCATGCAACGATGCGGAAACAAATTGCTGTGGATTCAAACTATCAAATACCGAAAAGCTGAGGATCCTGGAATTTCTACCTGGAAAAGTGCATTTTAGTTCTGTATGCAATGTGATCCTGCTAGGCCATCAGAATAAGCTTGAACCTGTTCGATCTATTTATGGTGTAGGGATGCATGGCAAAGTTAATCTTTTTTGATTTCCTGAATTCCATCTGTTTATTTTGTTGTATTATTGGGACTACATAAACCGAATGCTGTAAAATTCATAATTGCAAATCAAGCAATCAATGGAAAGTTTTGAAATTGCCCCCTTTGATTCATTCGAATTTCCTGCCAGCCCGTGCCTTACAGCCGGCTTCTACACACCAACGGTTGAATTTTGTATTTGTAGATAAATTGATCAGGTGTATTTGTAAATGGATAAACTGTTACTTTTTGGTACATAGGATCCTATAGGTTTAGAGAAGTATTAAATTATAAAAATAACGTGCAGTTTACATCTGGAAATGGAAATAAAATAGCGTCATATTTTATAAACTACAGGGAGCTACATTTTCATCCACAAAAGATCTATCATTTTACAAGATGCAGCAAGCAACACATGACCTTTTCCAGTTATGACATATTTTGTCACGAAGTGTTGCAACCAAGAACATGAACAAGCCAACAATTAGCAAGCAAACCGCACGGCCCGCTATATACTTTTAAGCATTGTTATGCGCCTCAAAAAATTAAATTGTAGAAATAAGCAAATAAAATTATTATTGTCACCCGCTCCGTTGCACATAAGAATTTAAGATAACATTTATAACAGCAAACAGACATACAGTTTGTAAACAAACTATATACTCATATAGTTTGTTTTGTTTATAATCTCTAATTTCTATGATTACGAAATTATGCTTTCAAATTCTATTTTTTATTCAACGGTCAATAAATTCTATTGTAACGAAATGTTTTTACTACCTAAATTGCTTTTCTTCAATGGCAAATAGCAAAAAATTTTAGCTTGGCTGAATTGTCTACATTCTATCCATATGCGTAGAAGGGAACCGACGACATCAGGGAATAGTTCAATTTTTAGGGCGGCGTCAGCCCCCTTAACCATGCCAGTTAATCCGTACATCCTTACGTCTATACGTCCGTGTGTCCATCCGCACGATATCTCAAAAAATACTTCACCGATTTCGTTCAAAACTTTTGTGAACATTACTTAAGGTCATAGCTCGGATGAGTTCGTTAATGGAAATGGATAAAATCGGTCCGCGTGTTCGTCCGCAAAATAAAAACGAAAAAACTTTTTATTAACTAAAATATTTTTTTTCTCTTAAACTATTTATCCGATCTCAATGAAACTTTTTATAATTATTATACTACATAGTATTAATTTAAAAATAAAAGAAATTTTTGATACAATGGTAATCATTGGGTTGTTTTTGAGAAATTAATTTTTGAATTTTAAAATGTGAATAACTTTTAAACTAATCAATTTATTTTGATGCGACTTGAAAATTTAAAATATATTTTGACAAGCGCTATTTTTTAAATATAAATTAAAAATTTCGAAATTGTTTCGAAAATTTATTTTTGTCTAAAAAATGTTTTTCTGTAATAAAAAATTTTTTCGTTAAAATGTTTTTCAAAATTTTTCCTTTTTTTCGAAAATTTATTTTTGTCTAATTGATATAATTGCTTATTGCAATAAAAATGTTTTTTTTGCAATAAAAATGTTTTTTTGCAATAAAAATGTCTTTTTTTGCAATAATTTTGTTTTTGAAAACTTTTAAATTTTAATATGACCTCAACAAAGCTGAATAGTAATTTTAATTCAGATAATGTATGGAAGACGTATAGAGAGTTAACAAATAAAAACAATAAACCAAACAAGGAAATAGAATATCTTTT
>JAQFXU010005292.1:0-11901 GCA_034693705.1 Spatulosminthurus flaviceps | reverse complement strand
ACGCAAACGCAAAGTGAAAATATTTAGTGTTAGCGTTCTCGTTCTCGTCCTGGGTTGTACATCGCAAATCCCCTAATATCCCTATGTAACCTCCACATATTATGATACTTTGAATTGATTGGTCTCGTCAGTAAATACAATTCGTCAAATGGCGCTAATTGACAACAATTGCTGTACTGCCCATAATGCTGTACAATTATTTTTAAGAAAGAGATTTAACGACGTGAAAGTGATACATTGAAAGTACGAAATGCTAAAAACAAATACTAAAAATGCGCTACCTTTTTAACTCGTTTTAACCTAAAAATTCCGTTCAATTGTGACGTCACTAACGTTATAAAATTCAGTCATGAGCGTGCAATGTTCACATTGAAGATAAGCATTAAGAGAAACGTTTTTACTGAACATTTCAAAAATACAAGGTAATGCACCGTTACGAGATAATGCATTGATTTCAACTGAACGTTTTTCAAATTTTGATTACTGCAATGATGGAGATTTTTGTAGGCTGGCCAAGAATTGCCTAAAATATTTTATATTTGGGAAAATTTGTACACAGGTTTTGGCTGAGAGAAGCCAGACGTACATAATGATAAATTTATTCACATTCTACCGCACCTGACGACACTTTAATTAAATTAGTAGCTCCAAGATCCGATATTCTTGAGCATCGCAAATTAATACCCTTCTATGGATATTTCTGCGTGCAAGTTTCTGAAAATTTAGAGATTGGCGTCAAACCCTATCAAATATTGTAGTAATCAAACCTTCCTATTATCACGTAGTTTTTTGCATTATGAGCCAATTAAAATTAAGCTGTTTAGCACATTTTTGGTACGAATTGTAGGTTTGCACTAACTAATTTTCTTGGGGTTTCACCCTCAAAATATGCTAATACAAAAATAGCAATGATGTTTGACATTGTCACTAACTTACGAAACTTTCCAAGAACTTGATTTATTAAATTGGATCAGCTTCAACAAAACAAAGTTGGCTGAATATCACAAGGGACCATTCCACAATTGGATTTCCCTCTTTAACACATCATAAAATGAAGTAGGCCCTGGAAAAAAAATTGGATCAGATTTTTTAGAAATATTAATTTTCTGTTATAAATTTTCGTTTACCAGACTTATCAAGTCAACTGAATGGTGGGGTAGCGTCCTTTTTTGTCACATTCTGACGCCGTTTATTTATTAACTTCAAACTACCCCAAACTGTGAGTTAAGGATAAATGGTGGGTTTTTGATCAATAAAAATTTTTCAAATAATATTCGGGTTATATGTGAGATTTTGACTAGTATGTCGATAATTATACCATATTTTACTTCATCTTTGAATGCTATGTATGAGTGTATTGCTAAATTTGAAACAGCAAAATTTGTAAATTTAAAAAAGAATGTTTCCAATGGATTTCGAGGTCTTTATCAGTGAAATTTAGGGGAATTTTTGTAGAAATTTTTGTGATGCTCTGCCTACACAAAAACAACTACTACAAAAATTTGAAATAACAGAAGGGGTATATTATTTGAGTATAAAACTTAATGAGCCAAATATTATCAACTCGCAATATCGTGTTCACGAGAAAATGTAAAATTACATTGACTCAATCTTGACCCAAATAGATGGCTACTATTTTCCTGAATTGGCTGATTGTTTGGACGTTTTAGCTCCTATATTGCCTCCTATCACGATGCAATCGGTTGATACTTATTGTTAAACGGAACGTCTAAGAATGAACATAGGATTCAAGTGGGGCACGAACGAGGTGACACTTCTTACAGAGTGGGCGACACTATTTCTGCACTGCACAATCGAAAGTGAAAGTTACTCGGATGGATATCCTGGAGAAAATGAATTGGATGCTCACAGAAGAGAGGAGAAACCTTTTCACACTTAAATTCCTGCATAAACATAATTAGGAGCAACGATCAAAATCCCACAATTAAGAATCTTTTTTCAGACGTATTCAAGAATAGAAGTGAAATAACGAATAAGAATCTTAGGAAACCCAACAAGCTTGACAACGGACGCAAAGCGAAGTCCTTTGGAAAGAAATCTTTCTCTCTTACAGCAATCAAGTACTGGAATGCACTAAGTAATGACGCCCAGGAAATCCGAAGTGAATCTTTGTTTGACAAATTAATCAGGGAAAACATTGTATCCAAAAGACTGGAAATTACTTTTTATAGATAATATTTATATAAAACATTGTAATGAATTTTTGACTTATGTTAGGACCAGGTGTTTGGCACGAAAAAACCAAGAATTATTGTTATGCTTTTAACACGTTAATAAATTTGAATTGAATTGAATTGAACATTAAGATCAATTGTTGCCCATCAACAGTATAAAGTTTACGACAAAAATACCCAGAAGAATTCTGGGAATACTACTTACAATCCAGTGATGTAACTTGGGGCGCCAATATTCGCTAAGTTGTTTCCAAATCATTGGCCATTCCTTCTACCTCGTCAGGTTGCGAACGTCAGTTTAACATTTATTCAAATATAAAAAGCTGAAGACGATTCAGTCTTCTTTCCCCGACAGGGAAGAATCTTGTACGCATCAAAGTGAAAGGGCCGAAAAGATTTGAGGAATGGAATCTGTTTGAGCTCACGAAAGCGTTTATTTTGGAAAGCCATTCACGGTCTAATGACAAGGATAAAGAAACAACCATGTCCAGTTGAAAATAGTAGCAATGACGAAAACGATTGTTCAGATGAAGAAGTAGAAGAAAAGATGTTGGCAGACTCGGAGGCGATTCTTATTAATTAAAACTTAATTCGCTTTTCTGTTGTTTCCTGTCCTTCCTTCGCTGAGATCAAAAACCATTTGCAAAAATGGGTTTCCAATATTTCAAGGCTGGATAGTGTGGGTTACAAGCAGACAGCCAGGGAAAACATGTATCTTCATTAGAAAAGTATAAATAACCGAAGGTCTTGGTACCTTTAGCTCGCTTTAAAGGTAGACGCAAAATAATAATAATTGTAGTTACGACGTTATTGATATTCCAATTTATAGCAACGTCTCGTTATAACGCTTAATCAACTGCCATTATTCCTGGGTATTATTGCCGATAACAATATTTGTCGATAACAATGTATATAGTTCAATAAAGTGCCATCGGGATAAAAAACGGTAAAATGGTAAATTTATTCAACGCATACACAATAAATAAGTGGTAACTTGCATAATATGAGCATGACGACATTGATGCTGAGTAAGAGGAAGAGAGCTTGAGATTGAGGGAGAGAGGGAGAGAAAGTGGACTGACAGTGTGTGATTATATGTGACATATATGAGATTGAGACAGTGTGTGATTAATATTGAGGGATAGAGTGAGATAGAGAGGGAGGGAGAGATTGGGATTGAGAAGGAGAGAGAATGAGATTGAGAGAGAGTGGGGAAAAAAGTGAGTCCTTCCAAAATATTTCATCCCAGTAGAGCAGTGGAGGTGGAAGTAGTAGTAGTCGAGTAGTAATAGGAGGAGTGCCAGCTTATTTTCTGAACTCGAACCGATTTTCTTGGCTTACTTAAACAAGTTTGACAAGTTGAGTCACTATAATTCAATACATCGAAAATGAAAAACGGTGTGGGTTAAAGAATACAATTTTTTGGAATCTATTTTCCAAACCAAGGAGGTTCAGGCCTCAGGTCTATGAGGTGGAGCTGGTGCAGGCTAGAAGATTCTCGAATGGAAGGGTGGAATATTCCATTAAATGGTCAAACTGGCCGGAGTGAGTACATATTCAGTTAGAACATGTTTGGGTGGGAAGGTATGATATTGAGACAGTGTGTGATTAGGATTGAGGGGGTGAGTGAGATAGAGAAGGAGGGAGAGGTTGGTATTGAGATAAAAAGTTAGTGAGAGTGAGATTATTAGGACGAGAGAGCTTTTTGAATGACATCAATGACCATACGTGATGCATTTTACAGACGCAGCAATATGTATGTGCGAAACCGAACAAAAAGAAGAGGGTGTACTAAATACTACTACATTCAGGCAAATATTCTACGATCATGAGACTCGTGAACTGAGAACTCCCACCAAAACCTGATTTTGGTGGGATACACCTTTGCGAACATCTGTAATCATTCAAACCAGAATACGATCAAACTATTAGCTTGGGTTACATACAAGTAAGTTGATATAAAGTTAAAGATATAAGTTAATATATTGTCACGAGTTTTGAATATGTGATTATTTGTATTTCGAAACGAACCGTTAGAAGACTCCGGCTATGACTCTAGTTTTAGTCAAAAACATGAGACATCGTCATTGATACGAGTTTTACAAATCTTTAAAAAATATTCCGAAATCGAATTTGTGTATTTTCCCTGATCGTGTTCGTTTGAATCGCTAAATTTCAGTGGCAGAAAAAACTGCTTCAAATGATCCAAACTAACAACGTCTCTCTTTTTATAGATGAAAAATATTTTTTTCAATGTATTTGTTCAAACGTATTTGTTATGTAAAGTAAAATTTAGCAGCAAAGCCACCTTAAGGAAACACTTAGACAATATTCACTGCGACGAACTTTTCTATAGCTGGCACTTATGTTCCCTTAAGTATCGTATAATCAATAAACAATTCAAATTACAGGATACCAGAAACCACGAGTTTCACGCTCATGTAGTTAAGTTAACGACACCCTACAGGTGTCCGTATTGTTTTTCATGTTTTGCAAACTCGTCTTAACTTCAGGGGCATAATAAACATCATAGAGATCAGAAGCATGAAATAATAGCGGCGAATATGGAGGTTGACAAGGAACGCTATCTTGCAGAACATTAATTCAAGCCAGCAAATGAATTGTTCAAACTAACCCCGCTCCTATTTACTTATACACAGGTAAAAAGGATAAATAAATGTGCATGTGCTTTTGAGCAAAAATTAATGATTTACAATTTGTGAAATTGATTAATCTAGTCAGATGAATCTATGGAAATATTACATACAGTGGAATCAATACACTGACGTTTTTTAAACAATTATTGTTATTGAATTACTATTGATTGGTGAGAAATTTACTGGTATGTCGAAACTATTAAAATGCAAATGATTTAGAGGAAGAGGTAACTATGAATGGACGTACGCGTTTTTTTGAACGGCTGGTGGGTATTGATTTTAGAATCTGCTCCAGACGACACTGTTTTCAACCAGTCTCAAATTTCGCCCTTCGAAAAGTTTTTGAAAAATTTAAATTTTTTAAAACGTTTTCATCAAAATTTTATTGAAAAAGTGGCTCCAAGTCATTACCGGGACGGATACTTTAGATAAATTGTTTTGAACGAAATTAAGCAATAGAATTAACTGCGATTAATTTGATTCCCGGAATTCTCTCTCTTAATTACATGAGTACCCTAAGAATATCAATGGTATTACTATGCAATTAGTGCTGTAAGGATTTTACAATTTATGGTACAGTTTGTGACGATTTTGTTGCTATTCACAATCACAAATCCATCACTGCGATAACAAAACAATCACAATCACAATTTCATGCTGTAGAAACAATCACAACCTCAATAAACTTTTTGCAATTTTGGATGCAACTTAAAACAATCACAATACCCTAACAACAGTTGTGATTAATGTTCAAAATCACAACAAATTGGATCCACAATCACAAATCACAACATGCGTGATTTTGTGGCTGCAGTCACAATAACAATCACATTAACTAATCACAATTTACAGCACTATATGCAATCAGATTTCATGAAATAATACTGGAACTAAGCCTTCGAAATAAGAAAAATCCTAAATTTTAAATTTTATAATTTCAGAATTATTCCAATATTTATCACTTTTTACAAAGCGCGCGATTTAGTGAAAATATAGTAATACTGTTTAAGGGTACTAGCCCTGGAGTACTCACCACGTTTTGGAAGAGTTCATATATGCTAAAACAAATTAGAACAATTTTTGTCCAAATCTTTTTTTTTAAATTACTAATGTAATTTAAAGGACGAGCATGTATCAAAGAAGGACCATTTTTTTGGTGTTATTGAACCACTCCCAAAAGGTGGGGACTTGAGAACGTCTGAAATTCAGGTGAATGTAGTTTTTTTCAGTCTTGATTATTGTCTGAACAAAGAGGAGGAAAAAACAAAAATGTGAACCATATGTTACAACCATACCCACGTTAACGACCATAATTTACATTTGGTAGGTGAAAGCCATGTTCACCTTTTGATTTGCCACAGCCGATTGCACCCCTTTCCCTACCTCGGCATATTCTCAGTATCTCCAGAAAAGGTCTGGTCCTCACTCTACTTAATTTAGGTAAAATTTTAGGGAAGTACTTACAGAAGCAAGTTAAAAGTTGGCGGTGAAATGATGAATTTTCCCAAAGAATTTTTTATGAAATAATAAAACTACTTGGCCGTTTTTTAATACAAAAGTGTCAAATTTTATTGTTTGTGAAGAGCATTTAAATTTCTAACGACCCTTCTACTAATAACACCAGCTTTGACAAAAATTTATAACACCTCAGCCTGTCGAGTTGCATCAGAAGTTCCTGAAAGCTGTCAGAGACCAGTCTTTTGTACGCATCCAGAAATAACCCATTCATATAAAATTGAAAGGAAAAGAGGTGTCTTATCTTTGCAATAATAATGAAATATTGTTGTACGTTGCAAATATGCACAAACATCTTCTTTCTCTTTTCCCCGTCCTCCTCCTTATATAAACAAATGGGGAAAATACTTTCATTATGAAGAAAAGAATTACCATAACAACTTACATGGTACGTGTGATATTCTTTGTTTACAATTAATACACGCAGTGTGAGTATATTACTTATTCCGTAAATAAAAACGATACATCATTTCAAAATAGAACATCAATGAGTAGATGATAAGGAGGGATGAGATGTCTCGCACAACAAAGTCTAAAAATCAAAGTTTGGCTGGGGTTACCTTAGAGGTCAATATATATGCGGTTTTCACAGAAAAATGGATCCTTGCGGATCGGTTTTGAACCGATTTCAATGAAATTTGGCAGAAATCATTATAAAATATGTACTTCGAGGAAATTTTTTGACCGACCCCAAAATCTTATCGCGTTGGACCCGCAGAGGTCATCAAAATTATTATGGGGTCATATATTGGAATTTCGTAAAATTGGCCGGACCCCAGCCAGATTTTCATGACCTGTGGGGGTCAACGTGATAAGTTTTTGGGGTCGTTCAAAAAATGCCCTCGAGGTACACATTTTATAATGATTTCTGTCAAATTTCATTGAAATCCGTCAAACTGATCCGTCGGGATCCGCATTTCTGTAAAAACCGCACAGATTGACCTCTAAGTTCAATGTAAATAAATAAATATCGGGGCTTATACTCCAGCCTTTACCTGTTAAGGTCTGTTGGAGTTGTCAACCATCTTAACCTTTATTAGTTCAGTTTACTTACGAAGTTCAATGTATGACACACTAACTATGAGTAACTCCGGCTCTGTGGGGCCATTATTGTAAACTCGCGGAGGCGGTCATATGTCTGAGCGGTCAGGGGAAAAACCCAGTGGAAAAAAACCCCTTTCCTTTAAAACCAATTACAAGCCACTCCGGGATTCGAACCCGGGACTCAGACGACACTCTTAAACGAGATCCTAGTAACTTAGCCATCAGGTACCAACCCCCTATGTATGGGGCACATGTAGCATAGGGTCAAAATTTTTGTGCCAACATGTTTTTTTCAACCCAAAGGTGAGTCAGAATTTTTTTATTGAAAATCGTAGGCATGCGGGATTTCGGCGGGAGAAAGCTGGTGGAGTTATACTTTTACAATATTAGAAAGTTTATTAGACAATACTATGGGAAAATCCTTGCATAAGTTATGACGAATCAATGGGAAGACAATATTTTTTAAAATTTTCAATTGCATAAATGCTGCCCCATTTTTTATTAAAATTCCGTACTGAAAGGAGTTATAGCAGCCATTAATAAATTTAAACTGGAATCCGAGTTAACCCAGAAATTCGCCAGCAGTTTGGGAAAAAACCAAAAATTATGCTTATTTTGTGGAAATATTATATTGACCGTCTGAAATCTATTTTGCACATTAAATTTGTCCTGTTCGACTTTGCACAATTTTTTTCTTTTGTAATAATTATTGTAAGAATGTGTCAAATTATATGAAGAGGTTCATTGACAATTTCCTACCAACTCTTCGGAACTTAACCAGAAATATAGCCAGGACCACTCCCACACAGCTTCTCAAAATTATGGATGAAGTAAATGAAACTAGATTTTAGTCTCCGTGAGCGGGTTATAGTAGCTTAGAAATGAATCCCAGACGGCGTCAAAATCTGTCAAATTAAACGAGGCGTCCCTAATCACATAGGCTGATACGATGAGTGAAAGGATCCACATTTCCAGCACAACCACATTTTTCCTTGATAACTTTCCTTTGAAATATTTTAATCTCCATACTAATCAAAATTTTTAAAATCATTTATATAATAGCGATAAAGTTAATAAAGGAAAAAGGTACGTGTTATTGTACCCTTAAAATTTGAAATCATATTACAAATTTACGTACTATAACAATTTAGTTATCAGACTTATCAAGTCACCTGAAGGGTCGGGGAGCGTCGTTCTTTTATCATACTTTGACGCCGCTTATTTATTAATATCAGGTTACCCTAACAGTTTGTCATGCCGACCAAATAGGCATTCAAAACCACGAAAATGCCTCATTGCAGTGCAATAAGATTTTAGTGGAAAAAAATACGGTAACAAAATTATGTAAAATTTCGGTAATCAGATTCCCCAAACCTAATCCATTGGATTCAGAATAATGGTTACCGATAAATTTTGCTCTTATTTGAGTGGACTCAATGAGCGTGTGAAATTTTTATAAGCGAGCGTAATTGAGTTGGAAGATAAAACACTGGTAAAAAATCGTGTACGACTTTATTTTTATGCATTGAGTGGCGGATTTCATTAGGTTGAGTAGGTTCGACGCCAATCGGTTGATTTTTCTATTTAACTTTGGCCTGTAATAGGAGGTTCAAAATGAAATGGGTTGTCTTTGTGTTTAATACAAATTGTCCAACATTTAAGGTCGAAAATTATCATCCTTAAATTCGAGAATAAATTGAAAGAAATTGTCGAAAAAAATCAATGAATTATTCCTTTGATTATTGATTTTTGAAATGAGCCCAAATTATTTGTCTGAAATTGCTTATTTTGTAAGTATTAAAGGAATGGGTGAATGAACATAACTGAAAACTTGCATATAAATGAACATGAAAACTAAGTGAAAGTTTAAGACATGATTTTTCAAATCTCGTTTTTGGGCTAATGCAAATCTTAAACCACGTCTATTAACCAGCTGACGTCCAGTTTTAAAACTGCATCACCCTGGATGTGCATATAGGGTTACGTTTTCCGATATGTGAATGCGTTTTTTCTGGGAATGTGTAACTGTGCTGATGTGTTTGTAGTACTGAGCAAGAGATACACATAAATACTCCGAAAATCGGAACTTTTATTTTCAAAATTTTGATGTTTTTTTCAAAAATTGTTAATCTTGGTTTTGAAAAAAATGTCTAAAATTTCGAAGTATTGTTTTGAATTTCAAAAAACTAGAAAAAGGAGGTCTGGGGATTAAAAAATGCTACAGAATGGAAAAAGTTTGGTGAAAATCGGTCAACCAGTTTTCGAGTAATTTTGCATAAACTGAAAACACCGAAAATACCCGATATCTCCCGTGTTATGCATTTCACCACCCTGCAACCACCATCAATGTGTATCTCTTGCTCAGTACTACAAATGCATCAGCACAGTTACACATTCCCAGAAAAGAAGTTTTTTCACATTCACATTAGTACCCCATCAACCCATAATTTTAAAATTGCACGATCGGCGCTAAATCCCCAAAACACATGAACTATTTGTAAAAGCGAGAAAAACTTTGAGTGACATTTGTCTCTCTAAATCCGTCACTTTTAGGTCATTCCTTGTGAATTTTTACCAACTTTTCAGCATTACTATCAACCTGTAACTACATTCTCCCAAACAGAACCATAGTCCCTTCATGAAGCAAATATGTACTCTGCTTTCCGCATAACTCCGGTGTCAAACTTCGTCAAAAAAAGTAACAGAGAAAAGAGAAAGAAAATGTCGGAACGACAAAATTATTTCAAAAATTATTTAAAAAGGCACCAAAATTTCCTCCCCTAAATTTTAATGCCTTTTAAAGGTATTGTAAATCCCATTAGACATTTTTCTATGGGAAGGCCATTGTTGGATCCAGAACGAATTGCTGAGACACTTCACTGAAAAATGAACCCTTTGGTGTACTACAAAAGCATTTTCGTTTCGTCTATAGTCCGAATTTGAGTAAATTCCACCCAAAAAAAGGTTTAAAAAAATATTTTAGGAAATTAACTCAAAAGCAGAGATAAAAGTGGGTGAGTTTATCGATATTTTTCGGTTTTACGAATTTGGCTGAAATCATACTCATGTATTTTCCACCACACTCCTATCAACAAGCCTTTAAAACTTCGTTCACACTTGTACGTTATTTAAATGAAGCCCCTCAGAAATAATGGACGTAAATTTTTATTTCCTGCGTTAAATAACACATGTTCCAGTTCCATCTAGTTACCCCCAAGAGTACTCACAATGCTTGTTTGTCAAATGTGATAAACGACGTAAAAGTCCTTCAATAATTTAATAAAGAAATCTTGAAACCCTCCACAGGATTAATCCTGGAATAGCCCCAGATTTGGAGAAGAGAAAACCGAAAAGTATTGCAAAGAATGCAGGTTAAATATTTCTCGAGTCCATGTGCAAATGTCCAATTCCCCGGTCGAAATAATTCAAAGCGACAAACAAATTCATACCAGCTGGAGAATTTAGGGTAACTCAGCTTTGAATAATATTTAAGCACATTATTTTCTTGGAACTTTTGAAATTTTGTCGTAACTCGTAATTTGTTAAAGTAAATATAAGGTATAAAATAAATAAATTTTATTGGAGCTCAAAAACAATGCTCAGTAATTTCTTTGCTTATGAGTTATGCCGACGAACACTCGGGCTTATTACCTTTAAACTAAACCTAAGCTCTGTGTTTCGGATTTCTAAATTGGAGCCAAACTCATACAATAAAGGAACTTTCACTGAAAGGAACTGATCAAGAATTATTCTAAAATTTCAGAGGTTTTGGCTCTAAAAAATGTATAAAAATAAGATACAATGAAATAAGCATTAACTTTTTTAAAGTAATTTACCCTGCTCAGCTTTTTATGTAAAATTACTCCTGATTGGCCAAATTCGGTGTATAAAGTCAGTCCTGTGATTTGACTCATTTTATTTTTTATTTAACTAAAGAAATTTTACGTTGGACCTTTCTCAGAGGTTTAAATTTTAAAATAAATATTTTAAATTTTTAATAATAGTTTTATTTTTTAAATAAACATTTTGATTTTTTAATAAAAGGTTTAAATTTTTAAATAAACAGTTTGATTTTTTCCCTCCTTGTATTTGGTTCCTGTATTATTAGCATTATTTGGATTCATGAAGAACTGAATGCGAAGCATTCACAAACAAGAAAATTTCTCATTCCAGTGGGAAAATTAGTGCTTAAAAATTACGGGTACAGCAAATTATTATTTAGAATGCTCATGTTCTATAAATTCGGACCACTTTTTAAAATTAAAGGCCATAATGACAGGAATAATAAGATTTCCTCAACCTAATCCATTGGTTTCGGAAGAAGTTACCGAGTTTATTTCCTCTTTGCGGGGACAAAATGAGCAAATTGAAAATTTTATAACACAACGAAATTGAGCGGGAAGATAAAATACAGGCAAAATTTCCTATATGACTTTATTTATACACTAGCACAGGGATAGCCCACTACGTGGGCGAGCCTAAATCAAGCC
>JAQFXU010005291.1:0-11902 GCA_034693705.1 Spatulosminthurus flaviceps | reverse complement strand
CTCTGAAATTGTAAGGGCGAAAGCCGTAAATACAATAAAGTCCCCTGCTGTACAGTTAGTACAGTGGGGAATATTAATTTAAAAAACTTATAATACAGTAGTTTATGAATCCGAGAAGCGAAATGACAATCACTGCTATTGATCAAATGTTTTTGTATGCACTTGTTTGTTTCATTCATATTGTTTTGATTGGAAGTTAAACCTGAACTGATTTATCTGCTTCCAATAGATTGTATTTCAGGCTCTCACTCGTTCATTACTTGTAAAGCTTAAATGTCAGTTGTGAATAAATATTGTTATAACTTTTCGTACATATCACCTCAGCTTCTCCTCCAACCTTCCTACGGCAACCTACAAATAAGTGATGACCATTTGACTACGGTATTCCCATTTGCAGTGAATCCCAGGCAAACCCTGTGTGCGTACACAATAAGCCAGCATAATAACATGCTAGTAATAGGTCCTTCTTATATTTCAATTATGATTTCCATATGATACAAACTCATTTCCAATTTCAAGTACAATATTTTGTAACTTCATGTAGAATTATTTTGGGGATTCTGTAAATAAGAAATTTGCCGGTCAAAATTTCTTCAAAACGGCTGATTGCTCAGGAACGAACCGTTAAAGTTCAATCTTTGAAAAACATTTTACGGCTCTACCTCGTTTTTTTCTGAAATATCAAGTTAATTCGTTTGCCACTTTTTTTGCCTCAGAAAATAGAGAAATATATGTTGCCTAAAATTTAAAATCGCGCCAGAAAAATATTTGTTTGAAGCCACTTTTCCAATTCTAGTACTTTAGGCCATTGTAACCTAGATTTTGGCAGATGCAACGGAAATTTTAAACCTTTCAATTGAAATTTCAGCCCCTAAGATGACATTTTTGTCATCTATTTCTAAATATTATGGGTGATATCATGTCCAATATCTTACGTTCTAAAGGTCAATAATTTACACAATCACATTTAATTTATTATACACATTCTTCATGTATTTACTCAAGCTGACAGCATCGTTTAATAAGCTTGAAATTTACCAAATGGGTTAGTGGTTTTTAGTGGAAATGCTTTTGCTACATGGTTGAAGGGAACAAGAGTCAACTTTTTGACAAAATTCCTCGGTTGAAAAATGAAAGGAAAGAGACTAGTGAACTATTTGCTCTCAATTCTGCTATTTCTCTACGTTTATTTCTATTTTCTTTACGCTCCCTTTTTTGTAAGAAAGGAATCTCTTCAAAATTTTCCAGAATTCAAGCTCCAAAAAATTTCTCTGTAAATAACTCCTTATTTATTGTACGTATTTAACAATGTTCAAAAGTATGCATTTTTACTTGCTCCCAAAATTATATTTTAGAGATTTGAATTACCTTGTGAATACTTCACATTGTAAAATTGAGGATGCCAACCCTTTTGACTTAGCTGCAATTTCAGCCATCCAACAACCTATAGTTCAGATATGCGATGAGCCAATGGTCAATGTAAATAATAAGGTAATCGCTATTTCATCATCTCAAATCCTTATAAATCTAAAAAATAACAAATTCTACAAAATTTAGACTCGTTTTATATCGTTTTCACGGATCACTTTTTGGAACTTTAGATCATTATAATAAATGACCGTCATCCTAAATATGACTCCGCTACGTGCTGCTACAGAGAAATTCATCGAGTTACAGTCAGAAATTTCAAATCATGGATCGAAGCTGATTGGTCAAACCAGTACGTAACATTGATCCAATAGCTACTCTGACAATAATTAAGATTTTTGTTATTTTGGCCTCAATGCATCTTCCCACTTAAGACACAAACGGCAAATGGCTCTGAAGTAATGAATTAATCGGCCGCAATTTCAAATCCACAGATACTCAGAATGTAAGCTTATACCAAAATCGAAAGAAGGGATAGAAATGAGCTCGGAATTTATCCGAGCTGAATGTATCTTTGTTGAAAATGGAAAGATAGGAATATGGACAGATTTTTTTGCTACAGCCTTCCCCCCTCTTGTCCATTCCAAAGCTTCGGCAGAAAAACACAATTACTGGAAAGTTCAAAGATCCTCGTATGCCTTCAACATGCCCCCAAACGTCCTGATAATTGGCATTGATTCCGTCTCGAGACTTCATATGATTCGCTTTCTACCAGAAACTAGGAAATTCTTGAAGGCTCATGATTTTATAGAAATGAAGGGTTATACCAAAATAGGTGAAAATACGTTCCCAAATGTGATGGCAATCCTTGGTGGGATGAATTTTGATAATTACTCCTGTTGGACTACAAGATTGGATGCATTAGATAGCTGTCCTTTGATTTGGAAGAATTTTAGTCAACATAAATACATAACCGCTTTCCTTGAAGAAACTGCCTCTTACGGTTCATTGAATTTCCTTAAAACGGGATTTGTGGAACAACCTACGGATTATTACATTCGACCAATCACAGCTGCGTATCATGGAGATCTTAATGTCGCGCAAGCGTACAGAGGCTGTGTGAGTGGAATGAACCAATCGGATTTTGCTATGAAATATACGCGGGAAATTATTCAGGCCATAAATGACGAGTCTCCGTATTTCATTCATTTTTGGTTGACCACGCTGGCGCACGATGATTTCAACGCGTATCTTCAGGTAATCCACAATCCTATCCAAAATTATAGAGCAATTGACAAAAGCTTGTGAACTTTTGTGATGCATTTTAAAGAACTGACGTTGGATATTTGTCGTAGATGGCGGATTTTGCCTTGAAAAGCAATTTAGAAAAACTCGTGGAAAGCGAAGGCAATAATACGGTTATGCTTTTCATTAGTGATCACGGTTATCGATATGGCAGATATCGACAATCCTTCGTCGGCTATTACGAAGAAAGCCTTCCATTTTCTTTCATTCGGCTTCCACCATCTCTCAAAGAAAAATTTCCTCATTGGTATGCCAACCTTCAGGTGAATAGTGCCCGGCTGTCTACACCACTAGATCTTCATGCAACCCTTGAGGACATCCTCAGCCTGTCATCTCCAAATTACACTAGGATTCCTTACACGCATCAAAATTGGGAGCCTCAATTTCGTTCGGTGTATTCCTTCTTCGAAGAAACTCCATTAAATAGAACATGTGAGAGTAGTGGCATTCTCAAACAACATTGTCGATGCGATTCCTTCTCTACCGAACCCGTTGACTGGGACTATTTTCAAACCAATATGAGCCACCATCTGGTTGAAAAAATAAACGATATTTTGGTGGAGCAAATATCTAAGAATATATGCGCAAAATTATTTTTCAAAAAATTTGTTTATATCCGTCAGTTGATAATGGTGTCGGATAGCGAATCAGATTTGGGGAAGGATTTTGTGCTGACCTTTGAAGTGGCCCCATCTGGGGCTAGATATGAAATAAGGTGTAGAGTCTACGAAGATGGCACTTTCAAGTTATTTGGCTACTTCAATCGGATTAGCAGCTATGATGATGGGCTGAGCAATTGTGTGACTGATCCAAATATCAGAAGATATTGTTACTGCTTGGAATTATTGCTGTAAATTTCGGTAGATGAGCAACATTTTCAATGAAGTTTTCTTCATTTGATAATTTACTCAGTTTTTTATGTATTAGCGATTTTTTCTATATTGCCCATAACTTCTTCCCATGCATGGTGAAATATCAATTTGAAAATTGGTTTTTCTATATTTACCAAAAAAATAACACATAAAATTTGTGCCATTGTTACCAGGGTGGATACCTGGCTGTTCTTCCGTATCTAGGCGCGGGGTGGTATACGATAACTGGGCGCGCTACTATAACTGGGCGCAACTTAAAAAAAGTTGAGGAATATGTAGCTTTTATTGTCACAATAAACGCTGATTCAAGATTTCTGTATCTTGTAATGTTTGGGGGACGTTTGTTGTGGGGTCAGGCCGAGTGCAGGTGGGGAAAGTTCGGGTTACTTTTGGTGCTCAAAGGGGGACAGTGAAATATTTTTGAGTTTTCAGTTAGGTTAATTTGGCTTCTAAATCGAACAACGAGCCCGAGTGCCGTAGGCACGAGGAATCCGCTAGATGGTCGATTTAGAGGTCAAATCAACTAACCTAACTGAAATTTCAAAAATATTTTTTTGGACGGCTTTGAGTATCAAAAGTAACATACGACCTTTGCCCAGCTGTGCTCGTGCTGACGGGGTTAGGTTAGGTTGTCAATCTTAGAAATACAGATTCCATGCATAACTCTCACTTAATTATTATAATTAGTGGATGGATACAATCTGGCTCTGTTTGCAATTCGTTGTTTTGGGATGATTTCTTGACTCCAAACACTAATCTTGGATCGTTTTCCAATAAAATATAGCTTTTCGATACATTTCCTTTTGTTTAAATTATTTTATTTAAGTTGCGCCCAGTTATCGTATACCCCCCGCGCCCAGATACGGAAGAATCCCCGGATACCTAGCCTTGAAATCATCAAAGAGCTAGGGTCTAACAATAAATGAATCATTCATTTATTGTTAGACCCTCGTTCAAAATTTGTTTAAAAAATCATTAAGAATAAGTAATTCTTAATTACCTACTCGCAATAACAATTTTTTTCAATTTGCACACCAAATGGGTTTATCGGGTTTGCAAACTTACCGTCCCACCCGGTGGTGCTGTTTTTCGCAAGTTGAAATTATTTTAATTGGATCGACATGTTTTTTACATTACAAAGACTTTCACTGCCATATAAAGACTTGTATTCAACCCCCCTAAATCTGCGTGTGTGAACGACTGAATCCACATAGGTGTTAAGTTGATGTAAGGCACCATATATTTACGGTGACTGACAGGACAGCCTTTGATGGAACTAAAAGCAGACAGGATTTACTTCATACCTAAGTCCATGCCGGTTTGAAATTAGCAGTCTAAAATTCCAAGGCTGTTAGAGATTTGTTGCTGAAAATATTATTATGAATCGTCTCTATATGAACAAGTAAAAGATCGAGTTGCTAAGAGTTAACGGGATAAAAATTGTTCAGGAGTATCCAGTAGTGCTTTTTCCTAGGATATTCATGCCCATTCAGGCACTTAAGTTTATTTTGATTTTATTTCCTTAAACATTCCAGACAACAATTGTTACATATGAGTAGGAGCCGTCTAAAGAGTTATAAAATAAAGGGGATTCCCACAATTCAGTTTTTTATATCCAACCATCAACGAACTTCAAACATGTATTGTTTTTGTGATCAAGAGCCGTAGGCTCAGTATCCGTATTTTGAATAATAATAATAATGTACTTATCATAAAAACAAAATGTTAAACCTTCCATTCATGCCATAACATGTCTTAATGCTTATATCAATCAATCAAGGCCAATCGTGGGCCAATTTATTTCGGGCCTTACTCATAATACATGCTATATTAGTGTAGTCAATGAATACAAGATTTGCGGTACCCGTTCCCAACCCGACCGATACCCAACGAAAAACATTACCCATGCACCCGTTCCCATATTTGTTCCCTAAAATTATGGGTTTTTACCCAAATACTCATATCCCAAAATTTGCTACCTATGCCAAAACCCGTTTCCTGTGTGAAAATGTGTCGATCCGCTGTACCCGGACACGTACCCGTGTGCACCCGGTTTTTAAATCGTAAAATTTAACAATACTAATGAATTTTCCAATCTGATTCGATGAAAAATCATCTTTAAAGATCATTTCTCATGTAAAGATCTCATAAAGTAGTGATAATATTGAAGAATACGCATTTTGAAAATCATTAATTCCTAAAACGGGTTTCATCCTTCGAACCCGTTCCCAGTGGGAATTCGGCCTATAATAACCTTTCGTGAACCCGTTCCCAAACACTCGTGCACCCGAACAATAGGGTTCGAAATTCTGACATACCCGTTCCGGACCCATTCATTGGGAACAGCATATAAGCTTGTACCCGAATCGTTCCCGAACGCGTTCCCGTACCCAAGACCCGGGTACCACCCGTACCCGTTGACTGCACTATGCTATATATAAATTGAATAAGACTTGGATGTGATGGAAATGTTCCGATTGGTGTGCAAATGCGGAAATTAATTCGAGTGCCGAGTATTGCCGTTACAAACCGGGATTTCCAAGTGCTATGCTGAAGCTGAAAGTTTCCGGCAGAAGATTTTTGAAGCGTACGCATGAGAACTCTAATTCACTGCTTAAAAAATTTCAGAGTCGTTTGTAGCTCCAACTCCAACATAGACCAACATGTAATCAGAAATGTGCTTCCGCCGCAGCGGTTCAACGTAATTTTCTTCTCGAACCAGGTAATTAAAATTTCAGCTTGACCCGGACCTATTGACCTATAAGGCGGACCCTGAAAACTTACCTTTTTTTATCTTCCGAATGGCTCTTCGTATAGCTCAATGACGGAGCTCAAAATAGCTCTCTTAAGAGAAGGAATTTACGGTGGAATGAAAATGACAAAACGTCCCATGCCTCGGACAATGTATTCGCTGAAATTCCCAATAATGCAACCAACATTTCCTTCAGCTTGTTTGGTGCTGCCTTACAACAATGCAAAGTGGAGCCAAAGAACAAACCAACTTGTGTTTATGCACGTTGTTGCCTTTACTTTGAATACAGTAGTTTATGAATCCGAGAAGTGAAATGACAATCACCACTATTGATCAAATGTTTTTGTATGTGCTTGTTTGTTTCATTCAAATTGTTTTGATGTGGAAGTTAAACCTGAAGACCTGAATTGATTTATCTGCTACCAATAGATTGTATTTCAGGCTCTCACTCGTTCATTGCTTATTATGCTTCAGTGTCAATTGTCAATAAATATCGCTAGCACCTTCCTATGACTACTTACAAATAAGTGATTCCCATTTGCCAGTGAAACATATGCAAACCTTGTGTGCGTACGCCGTACACCACAAACCACCATAACAATACACAAATAACAGGTTTTTCCGATTTTAGCAAAAAGCATTTCCATAGGTACTACCTCTTGTCCAATTTCAGGAATGATATTTTTCGTGGAGAATTCTTCTGCGGATGCCATAAATACGCTAGTAGAAATTTCTTCAAAATGGCACAGATTGAAATTTCAGCTGTTGATATGACATTATTGTTAAATATTTCTAAATACTATATGGATAATACCTAACGGGGTCCGATCTTAAGTTTTAAAGCTACCTGCAGTAATTTCTACAATCTCATTTAATTTACCTTACAAATTCTACATGGATTTACTCAAACTGGCAGCTCTGTGTAATATAAGCTTGAAATTTACCAATGCTTTAGCATTATTAATGGAAATGCTTTTGCTACTTAGGGCTACAACGCTGAAGGGAACAAAAGTAGCAATTGGGACAATCCGAATAATGTTATAAAATTTCCTAAAAAATTCCTCCGTTGAAAAAATGAGAGGGAAGAAATCAGCAATCTTTTTGCTCTCAATTTTACTGTTTCTCTACGTTTATTTGTATTTTCTTCACGACGTCATTTTCCTAAGAAACAAATCTCTTCATGATTTACCAAAATCCAAGCTCCAAAATTTTTCTCGGTAATTATTTCCTTTATTATTGTGTACCTACTTTAAACAATGATATGTATGCATGTATGCATGTGTTTTTACTTGCTCCTAAATTAATATTTTAGAGACGTGAATTACCTTGTGAATACTTCACATTGTAAAATTGAGGATGCCAACCCTTTTGATCCAACTATAATTTCAGCCATCCAACAACCTATAGTTCAGATATGCGATGAGCCAATGGTCAATGTGAATAATAAGGTAATCGCTATTTCATGATCTCAAATCCATATAAGATCTAAATAATAGCAAATACTAACAAATTTATCCTAGTTTTACACGACTCCTTTTTATTACGACACCTTCTTATTGTTGGATTTTTAGATCATTACAATAAACGACCGCCATCCTAAATATGACTCCGCTACGTGCTGCTACAGAGAGATTCATCGTGTTACAGTCAGAGATTTCAAAACATGGATCGAAGCTGATTGGTCTAACCAGTACGTAACATTAACCGAGTAGATACTCTGACAATAATTAAGAGTTTGTTATTTTGGCCTCAATGCATCTTCCAGCTTAAGACACAGGCGGTCAATGGTATGTCATGTAATGGCTCTGAGGTAATGAATTAATTGGCCTCAATTTCAAATCCATAGATACTCAGAATGTACGCTTATACCGAAATCAAAAGAAGGGATAGAAATGAGCTCAGAATTTATCCGAGCTGAATGTATCTTTGTTGAAAATGGAACGCTGGGAAGTTGGGCAGATTTTTTTGCAACAGCCTTCTCCCCTCTTGAACACTCAAAAAATACCACAGAAAAATATAAATACTGGAAAGATCAACGTAGCACTCAAGCCTTCCACATGCCCCCAAACGTCCTAACCATTGGCATTGATTCCGTCTCGAGACTTCATATGATTCGCTTTCTACCAGAAACCAGGAAATTCTTGAAAGATCATGATTTCATAGAAATGAAGGGTTATACCAAAATAGGTGAAAATACCTTCCCAAATGTGATGGCAATCCTTGGTGGGATGATTGCTGATAATAATAATTATTATTCCTGTTGGACCACAAATTTTGATTCATTGGATAGCTGTCCTTTGATTTGGAAGAATTTTAGTCAACATAAATACATTACCGCTTTCCTTGAAGAAACTGCCTCTTACGGTTCGCTGAATTTCCTTAAAACGGGATTTGTGGAACAACCTACGGATTATTACCTTCGGCCAATCACAGCTGCGTATCATGGAGATCTTGATGTTGCGCAAGCGTACAGAGGCTGTGTGAGTGGAACGAACCAATCGGATTTTGCTATGAAATACACACGGGAAACCATTCAGGCTATAAATAACGAATCTCCATATTTCATCCATTTTTGGCTTACCACACTGGCGCACGATGATTTCAATGCATATCTTCAGGTATTGTATCAATCTTATCCAAAATTGTAGAGCAATTGAGAAAACCATGCGAATTTTTGTGATTTGTTATGCTTTTTAAATGCATTGTTGAAGAATTGACGTAGGATGTTTTTCGTAGATGGCAGATTTCGCCTTGAAAAGCAATTTGGAAAAACTGTTGGAAAGCGAAGGCAACAATACGGTTATGTTTTTCCTCAGCGATCACGGTTATCGATATGGCACATATCGACAAACCTTTGTGGGTTACTATGAAGAAAGCCTACCATTTTCTTTCATTCGGCTTCCACCATCCCTCAAAGAAAAGTTTCCTCATTGGTACACCAACCTTCTAGTAAATAGCGCCCGGCTGACTTCACCATTAGATCTTCATGCAACCCTAGAGGACATCCTTAGCCTGTCATCTATAAATCCAACAAAATTTTCCTACACGCATCAAAATTGGGAGCCTCAATTTCGGTCGGTGTATTCCTTCTTCGAAGAAACTCCATTGAATAGAACGTGCGAGAGTAGTGGCATTCTCAAACAACATTGTCGATGCGATTCCTTCTCTAAGGAACCCGTTGACTGGACCTATTTTCAAGCCAATATGAGCCACCATCTGGCTGAGAAAATAAATGATATTTTGGTGGAACAGATCTCAAAGAATATATGCGCAAAATTATTTTTCAAAAAGTTTGTTTATATTCGCCAATTAATAATGACGTCGGACATTGAATCGATTTTGGGAAAGGATTTTGTGCTGACCTTTGACGTGGCTCCAAATGGGGCTAGATATGAGATAAGGTGTAGAGTCTACGAAGATGGCACTTTCAAGTTATTTGGCTACTTCAATAGGATTAACAGCTATGATGATGGGCTGTTGAGCAATTGTGTGACTGATCCAAATATCAGAAGATATTGTTCCTGCGTGCAATTATTACCCTAAAAGGAGAGTATCATTTTCAATGACGTTTCCGATTAACAAATACGAATTTTCTAGGGATTTACATATCGTCGGGTAAAGTCCAAAAGGCGCTATAATTTTGTTTTTCCCGTAACGTTACGAAAATTATAGCGCCTTTTGGACTGTACCAGACGATATGTTTACGACTTCTTTTTTTTATCCATGATGAAGTATGTATCAATTTAAAAATTGGTTTTTCGATTATTGTCTAAAACTCTGTTTGGACATTTCTGACAACTAACACATAACATTTGTGCCAACATGAGGATAACAATTCTTAACTCGAATTGAAATCCTCAAATTCTTAACGAGGGTCTAACTATAATGGAATTTAAGTATTACTTGTAAATATATATATACCTACTCGCAAAAACTTTTTTTCAATCTAAATCTAAACACAACATATTTATCATGAAATTTGGGCACTCTACAACTTTGACTAGAAACTGAAAATACTCCCAACAGTCAACGTCAACACCGCAGAGATAATACGAATTCGAAACCAATCATAATTTTTATTCATGGTTCAGGCTGCCCCATAATTAGGGATGGTATTCTATTCTACTTTTTCCGAGTGGACTGACCGTTGGGGGAAATAGATTAGAACAGATATGGCCGTTATTCTATTTTTTCTCAACGGTTTTTCCACCCGCCTATTTGTCTATTATTGGAATCTACAAATACTTAGTAGATGTAACGGTCACTTTTCTCCGTTTGCTGTAATGCTAAAAAATCTACAATGACTTATAGATTAGTCTATTTTGTCTGTAGATCTGGGCTTGAGGGGTCAGCGGACCCCTCAATTTTCTATAACCGTTCCCCACTTTCTATTCTAATCTATTTCCCCCAACGGTCAGTCCACTTGGAAAAAGTAGAATAGAGTACCATCGCTACCCATAATAACGAAATTGGCAGGTACAACTGTTGTCTGTATGTTAACTCGCTCTTAATTTTTTATTACAATAATTAGAAACAATTGGTTCTCAAAATTCATAATCTTCGAATTTAAAAATATTACCGGTAACTGTTCTTCTTCTTAAGTAGTAATAATTATTGTAAATAAAATATTGACAATCTAACAATTGAAGCTCCCGAATAAATACTTGCACAAATAATTTTATGAGGTAAATTCAAACATCCATCTCTATTCAAGTCTATTCTACGAATTACCCCTGATTAACATGAATGAAAATGTTCTTAAAACTTCTCCTCAGTAGACTAGTGTAGACATAGCTAATATAACATAAGCTAACAATAAAATATAAATTTGTAACAACATAGAGAATCTGCTAAAGTAACATCAACATAAACAAAGTATCACAGACCGTGTTCAGGCATCGAAGAGTTGCAAAACTAGTTCTTTTGCAGGAACGCATACAAAATCATAGGTTCAAATTTTGTAATTTTGTTTTATGCGTAACAACCCAATAAATGCCCTCGACTAAATCCAAAAAGAAGCTACATCTGCCATAAGGATAAGGATAGCACTAGGAGGATATATCCCATTTTTGAATTTAGCTGACAACAACGTTTGTTTTGCTCCTGTACCGGTAAGTATAAATAATAATAATAAAATGACTACCCACAAAAACAAAACTTCTTTAAATTATAATCACTAACACACCAACTCTGATCCCCGTAAACATTAGTTCTACTCACATCACCCGAAACTTGCCACAACCCATTGGTCCTTCGCGTAGTAGTGGCCTCAAAAGTAGCCCCACTTGGAGCAACTTCAATTGCGATGGTAAAAGTGACATCCTGCTTAGCTAATCTTGGATCGTTGGCATCAACGATCATCGCAGAATCATCCTTCACAATTTCATTACTTGACTGAAATACTTGAGCATTAAGCACCTGTTTCAAGTACAGACTCAAACATTGTGGGAATCTCAGAAACATCCCATTCAAATGGTGCACCACACTTTGAGCAGCTTCCTCAACCAAACTAGTATTTTGAACTGGGACGGATTTGATAGTTCTGCAGACACACCAATGCTCTTCAATCCCAGCGTCTTGACAAGTCCTTCCCTTGGGAACTGGT
>JAQFXU010005290.1:0-11902 GCA_034693705.1 Spatulosminthurus flaviceps | reverse complement strand
TACACACCATTAGCCAATCAGAGGCTAAGGGGGCGTGGCCTAGATATCCCAACAGCCAATCAGAGGGCTGATCCCATCTCAGTATTTATATATACACATTATCTCTACTTACAGAGTTGTTAATTTTCTATTTAATTTTTTAAGGTTCTGCGTAAGTACATTGCAGAATATAAACATTAGAATAATCCTTGTATCGCATAGTAATGATTAAATAATTTTGAAGTATAGTAAGTATCATAATAGTTTGTGCTAGATCAAGCCTTAATTTAATTGCTGCTAAATGTTTCCCTTGAAAACTTTTGGTTTCCAGATTTTATATTATAGTCGTATGAAAATGATTTTTAACGAAACGCGTGTCTTCGCCGAATAAATAATTTTCAAATCAAATTAGAAAATATTGTGTCTATGATGGATGGGACAATTTATTTTGCAATAATTAATCCAACATCGCTTGAAAGCCCAATGAAATAACCCTCTGAGTTCTTCCATTTGTTACAAAGTAAAAACTAGGCGCGTTTATTTCAATTAGAATTTAAGGAGTTATTGCACTTTATATCTCCAGTAACGATATGTCTGCACAATATAACGTAACATATTTTGGTTGACACAATTTTGTAGGAAGTCTGGACTCTGAAGAGAAAATGTAATACACCAACTAAATCTTCCTCCGTCGAAGTCCTGAATAACTTACAGGAATTATAATGACTGAATGAACTGAAACTTCCAAAATTCTTAACCGATTATGTGATATGGATCCTGAAGATTTCTTTAATGTGCATATGACTAGCCGTAGACCACCCTCAGTAATTAAGGGTTACTTTCTCCCAAATGGGAATGTAAAAAACCTTTTTTTCTGGAAATGGGTAACAGTGCTGATACGTTTGTAGTACTGAACTAGAGACACACATTGGTGGTGGTTGCAGGGCGGTCGCATGCAAAATACGGGAGATATCGGAGATTTTCGGTTTTATCGTATAAAACAAAATTACTCAAAACTGGTTAACCGACTTTGATCAAATTTTCACCAGTTTGTATCATTTTTTATTCCGCTGGTCAGGTTTTTTGGGTTTTTTGAAAAGCGAAAAGTTACTTTGAAGTTTTGACCTTTTATTTTCGAAATTTCGACGGTTTTCGAAAAATATTAATTTTGGTTTCGAACGGGTAATCAATAATCACTATACTAAACTATTATCAGTGATAATTTATCACAGCGCTTTTAATGGGTAAATGTTCAATTCCCGGTATTGTACAAAATTATTGTACGTATTGCTAAATATGCATCCACAATTTAGGACCCAATAGAAGATTGGTCACGTTCTAGGCAATTTGTTCCTCTAGGTTACAACCATAAGATAGACATGGTTAAGTGCTCAATTTATTCAATTATGAAAGTATATGGATTTCATATGCCATTGCATTGCACTGTAAGCATTCGATTTTGTTTTCTTGCATTTACTTATTGCATATGGCTATGACTGTATCTAAGCTTTTTGTAGAAATATTGCTTTTACCCACTTGTCAAACAGCTATGAAAAAATCTACTTTTTTGACATACTGTCACCCCTTTAGCTGTCATTTCCAAAGCTATGAGCACATAAATTATTCATAGTAATTTATATTGCTCCCTTAATGCAAAAATATAAGCGAAAATATTGGAACTCTCTTTGAAAAGAGTATGGTTAAAAATTCTAATCACACGTATAGATCCACTCAATTAAAATACGTTAGCAATTTTATTGACAGAATTGTAAAAGACATGCGGATTTCAGGCGTTTACGCTAAATCACCTAAAAGAAGAGCTGGTCATTCACAGCTGTTTAAATGTTCAGAACATGTAAATCAGTCGTTTAGAAGTGGAGTGGGGAATGTACATGTTGTTCATATGTTGTTGCGGTGGGAATTATACAGAGAATTAAAAATGTTGGTAAATAACAAATTGTTAACCATGGAGAGTTAAGAGAAGTGGCTGAGTGAGGACAGATGACAGTTGGAATCTATATCCACTAGAGAGAGTGTGCATGTGTATGAGTGAGCGCACGTATATTTGTGAAATTCAGATAGATTATTTTCACTTCAACTGATTGTGAATGAAATTAGAGGAAATTTTTTTAAAAAAATGTATCAATTCATGTTGTTGCTGCACTTAATAAAATATTGCGGAGGAAAATGCTGATCCTTCATTCGTAAAATGATTCAGGAGAAAAGGCATACTCCTTAGTTTAAATAGAGGAACTGTCTTGGTTGTGAGTTACATGCGTGCCGATGTTTTGCTAAAAGCAATTTTTTTTAAATAATAAAAATTGTTTTTTGAAGTATTGCACGATGTCCTGCAAATTGTTCAGTTTCAATTTCCAATACCTCTCGTCAAAAAACCTTAACTCAAAATTTCTAAAATTTTTACTACGTGCCATGTAATTACATAACCATTAAAAAAATTTTTTTAAGTTTTCCCAAATTTAAATATACTCGTATTCAGCAAAAATTACAATTTCTACAAAATATTTTTTTCAGCAACTCAGAAAATTTTAACTTCCCTTAACGTAATGGACTCAGAATGTAAAAGTTGCTTTACAACCTGTTTGGTTGTCAACAGCATTTATTGGAAAAGTATAATATAGTATGAATCCAAAATGGAAAATTGTTGGTAATTTTGTACGCAATACTTTGTACTGCAAATATTTAATAATTGCTTTCCCTTGACTACTCTACCCTAGATACTTACATGGGCTAATCATTCGTAAAGCTGCGTTTAGAGTCGGTCGTTTTTGCAGCTTCACTAGATGATTCGTGCAATTTTACGCAAATTCCGAGTTCATAGTCCGTCCGAAAAAAAGGTAAGACAAGATAAAACATACAAAAAAAATTGTTCGTGAATGAAAAAGTTTCATGGAAAGATTCTCTCCTAAAACTTTTCGTAAACTCTAAAGGGACCTTAAGTATGAAATTCCTAGCCGGATTTTCTGTGTCGCGTCGGGTGTAATGTTACAACCAACAAATTCCACGGAAACTTTTCTCAGGCTTATTTATGTGAGGTCCATTTGCGAAACGAAGATTTAGCTGTTTATTGCCTTGAGACCTATGCTATTGTCATTGGGTTGGCAGGTTAAAGGTTTTTTTCCTACCGAAGAAGGAAATTTTACTTCCGCATTACTCCAGCAACTTCCAAGGGAAGAAGAGCCTATGCAAAAAAACTTTCTCCATTAAATCCATTCAGCTCACCCATAACGCTATCAATTATTTTCTTATCTCCTGAAAACCACTGTGAAATTCTTGAACGGGCCATCCTCAAAATCACAACGCATTATTCCATCAAATCATTTCACCAAATGAGGGCAACCAAGTTATTTTATAGAGTATGAGTCTCATACGAAGTTTATGCATGCAATTTCAATGGTACAACATTTTCATCACTTCCTCCAATGTCCACATGAGCTTTCCGCAGCCTAAACACATGACAAGGGACTCTTTCCTATTCTAATCATACGTACGTACAAAAAATAAATCCTTCCAATTTCCTTCCTCATTTACATAAACGTATATATTTCCTTCATATATTATGCACGCTCCCATCAAAGAATGACATGCTTACAAATGTTTACACAACAAAACCGCCACTGACAATGTGTAGCGGCTACAATTTCCCATGAGCTTCCCTTAATTATTCGGTAAATAAAATCCCATAATTTCTTCAACCACTTTAACTTTAGAATGTAACATAAATCCAATATATTTCATCACTCTTGAAACTGTTCAATGAAATTCTCAACTACATAGCACTATCACACCACCATACCAATCATACACGAAATGGATCAACCAGAAAATAACTTATCAAAATCCTTTGGAGCGGTGAGCAGTAAGGGATGAGTAAAATGTTAGAAAAACTCATCTCAAGTTTTTTTACTCAGCTCAGCTTGGCTTGTATGAGAATGAATGAAAAAGAGTGAATAAGCACGATCTTCACCCTTCTATATAATTCATCTTAGTAAACACACACTACTACCCAATACACTTATTTACTCTGCTCATCTTATTGCCCATGAAGAACTAATTTTTAAAGGATTATTTACTTCCACTTATTTCCTACCGCTTGCACGAAATTATACTCGCCCCGACTATTGTCTACCTTGTATTTTTAATATTCTTGAAATAAATTACTATTCAAGGCTAAATTCAAGCTTTCAGAGACTCATATTATCATTGTATTGTAGGAGGGGTGAAATCAGTGCAATTCATACCTGCTTGTTATATTGAACAGGAAGGAACTGTTTAAGAATTTTCTCTAATTGCATGTTACATTTATAGCTGTAAGTTTAGAATCCAACGAGAAAATGATGACTCTATTATATCCGAACACATGGAAACCGGTTATTTAATGGAATGAGTTTCAACATTTTCCCAAAAGGGTAGGGAAATAATAGGAATGAATCGTGCTTGTTATATGCATGGGTAAAAGGTATAAAATTACCGTCCTCCTATAAGTATATTGTGTAAATTTCCCTGATTTTTCTTAAAGAGGAAGTCGTTATTGTGTGTGGGGTCGGTGAGTGAGAGGATTCCTCTTGATTATAGTGTGTGTGTGTGTGTGTGTTGTTAGTTGATGGGATAAAATGATTCCATTTGTAACAATATCATGGAAGTGACAGGATAAAAACATGCTCAGTTGACCCATTAATTTGACTATGTAGGATATGCCCTCCGAAGCATAATAATTTCTGGCTTTGTTTTTTTTTTCAAAATGTTTTATACTCCTCCGTCCCTCTTATTATTCTCTTATGTTTTCCCCAATAACCGCCGTCACGTTTAGATACATTGGTGTTGATTGTTAGACAAGTACATGACAAAATCTGAAAGATTACTTTTTTTATTATTCATCATATCATCCCCTTGTAAATACATGCTTGTCATCGGACTGTTACTGTTCTGTAGTAGCTCATTTTGTTTTATGGGCTAAAAGTGATAAAATATTATATGCTCTGCCCTGTTCATATCTCTCCTCGTTAACTCTCATACTAAATACTACTTGTTTTAATAAGTGGGAAGGGCCGGAGGAGTAAGTTAATGATGCATTCTATGCACTCATTAGTACAATATATTAGAATCTCACCCCTTCTTCACCCCTCTCCTTGGTCAGGAAGCTAATAAATTCATATGAGAAAAGCATTTCAAAGATGAGCTTTTTACATGCTAAAAATTCTTTGCCAATGATATTTTTTCTATGAATTATTGGAACGAATAAAGGGAAAAATTCAAGGAAATCCTTCACCATATTTTTCCTAAATGTTTTTATTCATAATGTTTTTATACGTATACAGCCTGATTCTGATTTACATAATATGACATAGAGTTTATATATGCTAATTAAGTATAATCATTTCTATACAGATAAGAGGGACAAACAACAACTATGTAATTACTCACTCTTCCCGCCATATTCATATTAACATTCTCCATCGGGTTTTCTCCATCACATTAAACAGTTAGAGGAATACACGTAGAGAATATGAGGATGTAATCTATATATGCGTTATAGCATATACATAATCTTATTTGCATAATAATATATTTATGTACATTCATTCATGTACGAAAAAAAGGACATGAACCTATTACAATGGTTAAGACAAGATCAAATAAGGTGCTTTTTCTAAATTATAGTATAGAAAATTAATGTATATTTTTTTACATAAAGAAGATAGCAAGTCGAATTTTTCTTGAGCCCAAATAATCATTCATTTGATCAAGTATTCATTTTTCATTTATTTTTACCCCCCCCCCCTACTATTTTATAATATTATATGAATAATTATTATTGTGAAGGAAATTATGCAAAGATCAAATTCCAGAGTGTTAGTAATAATTTATAATTTATGCAATTAGTATTATAAATCTTTGATCTTTTTAGTCTCGGCAAAAATTGTGAATTTTATGAGGTTGCTCCTCTTCCTTCTAGTCCTATGCAAACAATTTATGTAAATATTTCTATAGCTCTCTGTCTGCGGGCATTTTGCTCCAATAAGAAGTAAATATTGGGGAATGTTTCTCCCTTCCATTTATTCGTGTATCTTCCTGGATGGTTTTTTTGTTTGTGTTTTTTTTGGGTGATCTGAAATATACATATTATTTACACTAAAAATATTATTATGTTTTTTTCTTTTTTATTTAAACACACATCCAAAAAATGAGGAGGATGTGGAGTAGTAATACTTGTACGCGAAAGTGGTAGTAATAAAGCTCACGTTAATATATGTATATGGCATGAGTTTAAGCATTCTTTGCATTTAAAGAGTAAGTAGTAAATATGTAAATTACAATGTATATATACTAAAAGTAGTAGCTATTATTTTAGTACTTACAATCATTTCATTTATTATTAAAAGGGCGGGAGTCCTCCGAAACTAATTTATAGATGAGGAGGTTCTATTATTAATTATATGTGTAATTAACACACAGAGAAAGAACAAAAATATTTTCACAAAGGATAATATATCAACTATAATAATATGTATCATATATGCAAAGCTATACATAATACTTAATGGGTTAAGAAAAATTGAAAAATCCATATTTGAATAAAGCTCCTTGTACATTTATAATCTTCATAATTTGTAGCTCTTTTTCATATGGCGGAAATTACACGGCGAAATAATCATATAATAATAATAATAATAATAATTAATTATCAACATATAATTTAATAAAGGGAAAAATTAACAACCTTATTAGCCCTCAAATCTACTACATCCTATAGTTTCTTCATTCATTTACTTTCATATATTTACATACAGCGACGCAATTCTGCTCACTGACCCTATCAAATTAGTATAATTATCCTCTCAATTTTATACATAGGGAACATTACACATAACCTCAAAAAAACAATGAATCACATGCAGTTAACTTATCTTCTCACCTCACAATTGCCTCTTCATAATTTTTTGTAGTAACTGCAATCATTATGTAGTCAATACGGGAAAATAGAAGGAGACATAATCTTAGAACTTGTCGTAACATTTCCAGTAGTATAGTAAAAAAAATACCAAGCTAAAATTACTCAAGATTTTATTCAACACTCGTCGCATTTGAAACATTTTTTAAAATTTCAATAGTAAAATTATTACAGTGAAATAATTTCCCTCTAGAAATCCGTCCTTTCCCAGAAAAGAAAGGCATGTGATTGTTAATGAGCCTGCAGAGACTGTATTGTTTAATTTTATAATCGTATATATTTTCATAGGCATAGCGGATAGAGCCTGATTAGAAATAGTAATTTAAACTGTGCCAATGATTTATTTTTATGTAGACATAAAGATACTGTTAAAACTATAGGATGTGATTTTATTAGATACATTTTTTCACAGAGTTTAATTCTATATGCTCGTGGGAATAATTCAGAGTGGGGGGAAGAATTAGAGAACCTCCTGCATTTTCCTTATGAAGTGCGTACACACATACTTTAGCTGCTATACTTGGTTTATCTATAACTTACTGCGTGAGGAGAAATCCAAATTCAGGGTTAGAAGATAGTCATAAAATCATTTTCATTTAATGGTTTCTTATGGGTGGCCCTCATCTATGCGGTCTCTTCTCCTATAGACGCTTACATGAGCGGAAAAATGAGAGGGTTTGTATTCTTAAGTATAAACAAAAGTGAGAGACAGAAGAACCAGTCAGTTAATATATTAAAGCTATAAGGCAAGCGACTTTTTTTTAAGCTAACACGCTCGAATCATTTTGCTATATATGAGTGGAGAAATATCGCTTTGTATTCTTTAGACCAGTTATTTCTAGGAGGTACACAAATATTACAGCCCCTTAAAAGCTGACGCTTGTACCGTATTTCTCCCTCCAACTTCAGGGTTTACGTAATGCTCTATTTTATGAACATGGAACAAAACTCTTGAAAAAGACAATTTCCCACAAAAATTCCCGCCAAAATACATTCTAATAATTTGTATTTTTCATTTCCTCGTTTAGTTTAATGCTCTAAATCCAAAGGAGTATGGAGGTCGTGGAAAATCATCCCTCTCTTTTTTGCATTCCCGACGAACGTTCCGGGGTCCCCTGCTTCAGAATTACACGCTTGGAACTGCTACTCAAAAAATTATTACAAGAGATGATGCAATCTTCTCGTCAACTTTATGAGCTTCATTCTCATGCATAATAATTTTCCATCTATGAGATATTCATTAAATTTACATACTGGCTTTGAATTTCTTGACAATTATTATCGTAATAATAATTCTATACGTAAGTAGAAACAAAATGAGAATATTCCTCGATGAAATTTTCCCACAGAGATTTTCAAGCCTTTGCTTGACTTTTACTAATCAAATATGTACGACTTTATCTGATTTTCAATCTGAATATTTTGTATTACAGCTCTATGTATTTCAGTATAGAGTTACACTACAATGTAACTACTGCACACATTTTGTATGTAAATACACACGGAGTTTTTACTAAAGGTGTTGAAAAAGGAAATATAATGTTGGAAATTGTATGATGACTGATGACAATACAACCATGGAGGATTTTGGATAAACTCGTACAAAATAAATGAGTGTGTGGATAATCTTGTTGAATGAATAAGAGGCACACTTCATGCCAATGCTGCTGCTTATACACAGCCATCGCTTGGAAATACTTAAATAGTGATAATAATAATGGGTGTGTTTATGCGTGAAAAGGATGGTGAGAAATTGGATGATGATATTTTCATTGTAAGTTATATACTCTTGTTTTTTCCACCCCTATACGAGTATACGCCTATAGAGATTCAACGGGTGCATTTTTACTTCTCTGACTAAAACTCTGTGCCATTGTATTTAAAAAAAAAGTCTAGACCTAAAGTGTTGAATCAGTTTGATGAAGAGTCTTAAGACGATGACTTGGTGGATCCATATACGAGAGACGCCAAGTAATATTGTAATCTTAAAAACTACAAAAAATACAGAGGCGTAATAATAATAATAATAATAATAATGAGAGCTATTATTAAATATAAATATAACCACAGGTGAAATTCATTATGTTGTAACTTGTAAATATACAGAAGATGCTTTATAAATAGAAAACAAAAAAGGGGAGGAAAAAATGATGGAAGAAGAAAAAATTAGCTCAGGTAGTAGCGAGGGAGGACAAAGACATGACAAATACTGCTACAGACATGAGCCAGGTCACGAGATGGGAATCCAATTTGAATCTGGTTCCACTCAAACCCGCGGAGGATGGTGAGAGTTTGGCGGATGAGTGTGAGCTTTGACTTGGATTGAAATTTGGGGTGTCAGCCTGCTCCCCCTGTTCCCCCTGCTGATGAAGTTTTTTATGCTTTTGTTTTTTAACGAGGACCGGGAAATCCGTGGAGGAGGGTGTGGGGTTGAGTACTCCCGCGGATAATGTGGGAGGATGAGGAGTACTCACACTCACCAGTTTAGTGACTTTATCTCCCTCACAATCCATTTCTTTGGGATCTAATTCCAGGATATTCCTTGTTGAGTCAAAATCTGCAAGGGCGGTCGTTTCCTCGGGTGCTACCGCCACCATCGTCACATTTGAAGTGAAAGGAGCACTTCCCATCGTGGAATGTTCGTAGTTATGTCCACCGTGATGATGACCCTTCCTCACTCGTCCCGGGTGACTAAAATGTCGTTGGAAGAAATTACAGTCCGTTCTATTCAGATTGCTCTGGATGTACTTGCTCTTCGTGTCTCTATAGAGTTCTTGAATCCATAAGATACGGCAGTCACATACGAACCGATTGCCTGTATTCATGAATTAGTTTAAAGAAAAAAATATAAATAAATGTCATATTTCCTCAGGCACACACACACAAAATTCTATGATAAATTTCCATGTATATAAATTAACTTTAACTCATGTTACTCGGCTCATTTATTGCAAGATTATCGCACTCTACAGTCTCATTTACACATGTGCATTTAGAAGAAAAAAACTTGTTGGTTTTTGGCTACACCGAAACCCCATCTGAATATGAAAGAGAGAGTGATGAGGATGAGAGACGGTTATTTATGGCAAAGTTGGTGCCTAATTCATTGTATGTATAGGATAACGTGTATATACATACATAAATTCGGCAATGATGTATCAGTAAAGGAGAGATAGTAAATTCAAATAGAACAATAATAATTACTCAAAAGGAATGTATGACAGTTGACAGTGCGTAACCCAGGGGCAGTAGCTTGGCAATTTATCTACTGGACTCACTTCCAATGTCTACATGTAAATACATACATAGATTTCGCAGTTAATTTATTTAACAGTATTTAATCCTCAACTGTTCCTTTAGAGAGATAAAAGCAGGACATATGGGATGATGAGGCACAAGAGTTAGAGCTAACTCTGCATTCGCATGACCCTTGACCATGTCTACATTTTCTCCAGTAAATATCAATAAAATCGCGTGGATTTTATTATAGTCGTCAGACGATTATTAGTAGTCCTAGCGCCATAAATAGTACGTACCTATACATACATACACTGAAATGACTGCACTGCGTGTGTGTGTGTGTAGCTGAGAGAACCATCCCTTTCCATGGTTCATTTCTCATTTGCGCGCTCCGTATTCGCTTTATATATTTCATTAAGTCTAGGACCACTCATCATATTTCTCACATTTGAGCATAGTAATAAAAGTTTATTGGTCAAAATTAATATATTGAAACTCATCTAGAGGAATATTGCCAGTTGTTTTTTATTATTCTCATAGGGTCCGTCCGACTGAGTGAGTATGGTATAGGGAAAACTCTTGCACATCTTGTGATGTACACTTATAGTCTGTAGTAGTACATTAGCTCAACTAAGGCCATTTTAAGGTGGTTATGATCCTATTAAGATATTGATTTAGAGAAGTGCAGACGTTGGAGGTGAGATGTTTTATTTCCATGGAACTGTCCAAATGACATTTTAGAATAACTATTATTCAGCTATTGAGACGGACAAAATAAAATGGAATGTCCTTTCCCTCATTAAAACCCACCTTCCTTCCTATATAGTTTCCTATACTGTAAACATTAACTTTTCGGGTTACTTAGGAAAATGGTGAGATTTTAGAAGGAGAATTGGATCGAATTTATGAGGAGCTCCAGACACATTGGAACTTATGCGTCCCAACCTTCTAGGTTATTCTAATTATCATTGCCTTTGGCGTAGGTACTGTATAACTCTGTACTCATGGATCTCCTATTGGTTTTTATTCCTTGGAATTATATGTGTATTATTTTAGTGGAAGGAGCCTAATAAAGCTCTGGTTACGAGGTAGCGTACAATGCAACGTAAGTTGATGAGGTGCCCTCAATACCAGGGCTGTGGCTATAGGGACTATAACAGAGTTATTATCTATTATAATAATATGTGAGGATAGTAAAATAGAGTGATGTGAGGGATGTGGACTAGAAAAATGATGGGATTGTACTTTGTATTTTATAGCTATACCCTACTTTGTTCCTCATATTAGTGATTTATGAGTTGCCTGGCTCTGCTTTGTAGAGTGAGAGAGAGAGAGAGAGAGAGAAGTCCCGGATTTTAGGTGTCTTTTTCATGGCTATCATGGACATGGGATTTTATGTACCTATGATTATTATCTATACACTCATGGCCAATGATATTATTGTTGGGAGAAATGTTCTAGTGTTGTGAGCTTGACTATGCTACCTCAGCATTTTGATTCCAATGTCAACTATGCTATAATATTTGTTTTTGTATTTTAGCTTATGAAGAAATATGTGTCTGTGTGTGATTGCTTAGATTTGAATGTGAGAGGAATTTGTTTCGTAGGATTTATTATCTGGAGGAGCATAATATATTAGACAGTTAGCGCAACTTTTTACTTATCTCCCGTATAAAACTTATAGCACTTATGGAACGTATAAACCAAAATTTT
>JAQFXU010005289.1:0-11903 GCA_034693705.1 Spatulosminthurus flaviceps | reverse complement strand
GCTTGGTGGATTTATATTTTGCAAGCAATTTGGATGGCATATTTGGTATTCACCATGTTTGGTATTATCATGAGCATCGTTTTCCCTGCGATGCCGTTTTTCCTCAATGCCTTGCAAGTTTTGAATGAGATGAGGTAGGAATGACAAGGTTTTTTAATTACGTTGTTCCGAATTTTATCAAATTGGTCTTGACTCCACCGATCAACATTTTCGCATCAGTTTAAACGTTGCATAGAGGATTTGAATGTGTCATTTCTTATCTATTCCAGACCCGACAATCCAGAATATTGGACAAGAAGTTCCCTCCGCACACCGTACGCTTTCCTTAGAATGTATCGGCAGTTCCAAGTTGCTCTAAAACATATTCGAGACATGTACAGCCCCATCATTCTTCCCTCATGCCAAACAGCACTCGTTGTTCTTTCAGTATATTCTTTCTACGGTGCCATTAAAATGAGGGGGATGCTGCAGATGATAATGTGCTTAGCTGCTTTCATTAATCCGTTGACGTTAGGATTAGTATTTGGGATATTGGGTCGTTTTGATGAAAGTTCAGCAAGTTTATTGGCATCATGGAGCGCACGTACCAGAAATAAGTATTTCCACAGAACGGTTCGGTCGATGTATGCGCTGAGGATTTACATCGGAGATCGGTATTATGTGGATCGAGGACTCATTGTCACACTTTTTTCTATTATTATTGACAATACTGTTAGTTTACTCGTGATCGAGTAGGAAGAAAACCAACAATAATTATAACGTAACACACTTACGTGCATTTCACGTTAAAAATTCATCTCCACGTTTCTGAACACCCTTTAATTTAGCAAAATTTTAACGTGGAGAAAAGGTTAAAAAATAGTAAAAAGCCAGATCAAAATATCAGGGAATTATTACGTTAATCAACTAACGTTTCTTTAACGGTCTAAACTCTACGCAAAAAGCGTTATTTACACTCAATGAAATGCTAATCTAATTTTGGCCAAGACTCTCCCTTCCTATAATGTTATTATAATGATTGACATCGCAAAGCCTATTAAGGTTATAGAATATAATTATTATTGTTTTTGCTAACAATAATATCCCCTTTATTTACTAAATTAAGGATTAACGAATGTGATAATTTCGTTGATGTGTTAAAAAATATATACGAATCGAATTTTACCTTTAATTACTCATAAATGTTATTGTAGTTTAATAATTTTAAATACTTTAAATAAATTCTTATCGTTTGATCTATGTATATTTGTTAATATTAGTGTTGAGCAGTTATTGAGTAATAAACCACTATGTATTAATTTTGCACTAAATTGTAGTCAAATGAAGCAGTTTGAACGTAAATATACGCCGACATATAAAAAAAGCATTACGGCTTATACTGCAACCGCTATATCAATCCGAATATTGCAGTTTTACAGTTCCACAGCGTGTTTTTTGACCATTTTGGCGGCAATTCAAAATTTCCCGAAAAACAAAGTAGTGAAAAAAATTTATTTAGAACTCGGCCCTTTGTCTGCTGTCTCCAGGGTGTCTGTCTCCACAACCAAAGTATCTCCAAATTGTATTCGCTAAGTGTACCCGCAAAAGCGTACCGCAAAGCGCGCCCGCAAACTCAAATTTCGGATATTCTGAGTTTGACCGGATAACCTGGAATAAAGAACTCAGCCGGCTGGTTGAAATGATTGAATGGGATGTTAAGTAAAAATAAGGCAAAACAAAATCACTATCAAGCGCGATGTTACCAGGGCAATGTAACCTTACTGAGTGAGCTATGCTACAATAATTATCAAACATATCTCTTTTTCAAAATTATTTTTTACTCGCAAAAGGGGCTTTTTTTTTTTTATTATTTTTTCGAATCGTTAACCAATAAAATTAATCCCAAGTATGCCTATCCCTGCTGCACAGCGTAAGACTGAGGGCAGCCCATACTAACGCAACTTGTTTGTAACTTGTAACAAAGAAAATTCCAAAAAGAATAATTGGGTGATTAAACTAAGCTTACCTGAAGTTTAATCATTATTATGAGTTCGTTCGTCCGAGTTTGCCAGGTGTGGGTTCCACGAGTTGAAAATGCTGAAATAAAAAAAACGATAGAATGATATAAATTTTTGTTAGGCGTAGAAGAAATTATGTGGAGTAAATCTGGAGATTCCTATTTCTAAAGAAACGCTTCTGTTAAATAAAATCGTTACGTTTTTTCCACTGAGAACTAATAAGAGCAGAACCGTAGTTGTTATTGAAGTTCGTGATGAAATGAAACTAAAAGAGATTATTTTCTAACTTTTCATTCCAATGAACTTCACTGTACTATTGCATCAGCTAAATTCATTGGTTATTTAATATTTTCCTAGAAATGTTTCTTTAATCATCAATATTGGTTTTTTTACTCCACGAAATGATAACTGAAAACAGCTTTGTGTAACATGGCAACGTGTGAATTAATTTTTATTTGAAGAAAATAATTGGTATCCTTAAAACTATTATTTTTTAAGCTTTTTGACTGCTATTGCTACTCCAGTTAAAATTTATTATAACTTCACTCAAGTAGTCAAGTGCCGGAACCGGAAGGAACCTTGAAACTAATTGGAACTGATATGGCTGTTTGAATTACACATTTACTTATGCATACATTGACTGGCGCGCCAGTCAATGTATAATAAGTCAAGTTATAATAAGTGACAAATTCATTTTTTCAGACATTTTGGAAAAAGTGAGGGACAATTTAAAGATGCTCCGCTGGTCAGTTTGTCGTGGGCGTTCTCTGAGTGAACATTGCTGTCTTTGTTCTTACTTTTGGTAGTCTTTGTAGGAAAATATCGGAATTTTCATCGCTCTTCACAGCAGGGGTACTACTGCACATCAGCATGGCCCAGTGATTCATTGCCGGGAGTAAATTCAATGATATAATTTCAAGATCATTTCAATGACATCGTTTTCATAAAAGCTAAGCTTCCTACGAGTGAATACAAATATTCAAATATTTATTTGCATTTGCAGCATTCGTTTATTTACATTGGGTAGACATTATTAAATAAAAATAGTAATATTATTATCGGTGGAACCGGGGAGTGCGGGGGTGCCTCACACCCCCCGCAAATTTTACTGGGGGGTGTGACACCCCCTGCTAAATTCTGAAATGCCTCGAAACATACACTTTATTCTCACGCTACTATTCACACCTATCAGTTCCCCCTTTAAAATTTGGAACACGTCAACCTTGAACTTGGATGTTACGGAAATAATTTTCAAGACAAGGGAGTTTTCGTTCAATTTCTGTAAATGTTCAAGCTTGGCACCTCAATCACAATAAAATTATGTCTACAAAACCTTTTTGGTCGACATGTTATGATAGATGGATCGGTCCTTCTTGGCCAGCACGATCAAACTTCGGATCCCGAAGGGTAATTTAATATTATAACTGATATTAACAACAGGTCTATTGCGATGCAATGTAAATATGTAAAATTCCTGTATGCGTCCAAAATACAGGGTAACTGCGAGACACATTATTGCAAAAGCTAAACAAGAAGCTAGTACCAGCAGGTCAAACAGTATGTATATAATCATGGCAAATATTGAAACGATTACAACTGAGGCTAGCCTGGATGCTTCATACCTTGGGAAAACAAATGCATTGAAACGTAGGATCAACGATGCCAAATTTCGTGTGTTTGGACACCAAAGTCTGGCAGATTCGTATCAGTCCATCATAATTCCCAAACCTTCGAAAATCAATCTGCGTGGGGAACGCTTCTTGCTATATGACAACTTAAGTCCAACAAATCGAATCATTATCTTTGCCTCCGACGATTCAATTGATGTAGGCAATCAAATTAATTTGGTTTCGTGGAATATGGAATTTTATTTAAACATAATAGCAAGATGCTTATAATAATAATAGCATTTAAACTTAAATTGCAAAAATCTTGTCAGTTAATTATTATTTATTCGTATAACCATAAGTTAGCCATTCAGTATAACCATACAAAACCTAGGGATTTCACTGCAGCTGTCAGGATGCTTGCGATTATTAAATTTAAATTGCCCATCTTTACAAGAATTTGAAGTATAAATACATGAATTTCTAGTTGTGTAAAGGCGCTAGCAGGTTAATAATAACTAACTCGTTTCTGGTTACCTTAGGGTCCAAACTTGCCAACGATTGCGTATGGGTGATATAATGATGATCATTTTAACCATGGAACTTAACCATGGTAAAATTTTGCACATAATGGATACTTTAGCCATAGCATTAATAACTTCCGATTTTACACGAAAATAATGGTTATTTAACCGTTGTTTTAACCAATGGTTTACTTAACCATGGCTGAGCCCACCAGCGAAATCAAGGTCTTACGGCAGTAATACGATTACACCAGTCGCAAATCTGTATTTAATTTTCTGTAACTTCAATGCGGCGGAGGAAGAAAAACGGCAATTAAAAATAGAAATTGTCTTTCAAATTATTTTTACAATTTTGGGACGTGCTAAAAAGCATTCGGTTATTTCGGTCATTTGTTTAGCCACCCCAATTTTTACCGCGTTTTGACAGCCATTTTGTTAGTAAATGGTAGTTTTAAATGTGAGTTTGTCCCCCCTGTTTCAAAATGTCTCCCAGCATCTGTATATAAATTATCATTCATTTAAATAACTCGTAAACAGTCTTGCATTTTCGGACATAGATTACTGTTTTCCTACGTGGGTCCATCATATTATAGCTAAAAATTTTGCTAACAAAAACAAATCAGTTACTAGCGTACGTCGTATTATAACCCCACCACGTTTAATAAATTTCAAAGATATAAAACAAATTTATATTTGATATTCCTTAAGATTTATGAGAACGACACAATCGCATAAAAATGTTAACACTCCCTCGCAACAACGAATGCAAGAAAGGTTCTTTCCCCAGTGTTTTTGAATACACTCGAAGATTGACAAACACCGAAAATCTAAACCACGTTGGTGGCCACATTAAACCACGATCACACTCACTTATCACAATTCATACAACAATAACACGAGATTCGGAGATATAATTAGAAGCAGGACTCTACTTGGCGTGTTCCGGTAATCTTTTAAAATAAACGTGTAGGGGGTTTCACTGGCTCCCATACACCATAATAAGTAGGTTCAATTATTTTCTCTGCTGATTTATGCTGCTTCTGTATGACTATCGCTATGTATTTATTTTAATAGAGGGCACTTAATGGATGTTTATCAGTCTTGGGTATATGGTGTGAAACTGTAATGTTATGCGGTATAACTACGGAATCATTCGGGTGAAGGCAACGTTTAGATTTTTAAACAGACCTCGGTTGTGTATTCAAGAGGTCTCCTATAATAAAAATGCAGGATAAAACAAATTTTACACCATTTTTATTCCCGCATATTATTGTACTACATTTATATTCACCTCAGAAATATTCACGCATTATATAATCATATTCAGCATGTAATAAAATAATTCCATGTCTTTTTATTTTATATTGGTGTACTCGGCATAACAAATGCAGAATTCCCCACACCCAGCACCTAATGATTTGCATATCTCTCATGCTGATGTCCATAAGTTCAGTTTACCTATATGCTAATAAAACCATAGCAGTTATTTGTACTCAAATATTCCCAGCGAAACTGCATTTTATAGCGTATTTTCAATGTACATCTAATGGGCTAACACCAAGTATAAATAACGTATAACTAATCATTTGTAATTAATTACTTCCGACTGAATCAGTATCAGGCTCAATCGGATTAAGAGGATATATTTGATTCATCTCTATGCCTTTTTTAATTAATAATTATGTTAAACGGCAGCCATGTTGTTTTAATGGCAGCCATTTTATTTATACATTTTAGAATGAACTTGGTTAAAAGGCAGCCACTATATTTACATGGCCGTATATTATACAAACGAAATGGCAGCAAATATAAACAAAAAAGTTGCCATATAAACCAAGTAGTCGCCATTTAATTAAAATGGTTGTATCATTTACAAAATAAAATGATAAATAAATTTCTTTTTACATAAAGTGGATTAAACCATTGCTAATTAGGTAGTAATGGCAGAAAAATATTAAGTATTACTAGGTGGTTTGAAAGGACTTGGAGTTAGCAGTCGATTACTGAAACTCAAATATTATGTATATAAAAATATGACAAAAAGTGCTCCTCATTCAAAGTTGCAAAGCTCCACACATATTTCCAATCGACCATCTTTTTGTGAGTTGTACATAATCAACATTAATATTCAAAATATCACCGAAGGGAATTAACGTCACAATTCCAGCCACACCGATCAACTACTAAATCCCAACCGGCTTTTGTGAAATTAGATTATCGACCATATACTTGAATATTTACATATTTATGTGATTTCAGTATGAAAAAATCAAAAGCAAAATTTGGGGGTCAATTTAAAAATTTAAGAAACATAATTATTTGTAATATAATTTGTAAAATGTTTCTCAAAAATGTATTTTTTGAAATCATCAAGCAATTTACGGAAATATTAGTGGAATATTAGAAAACAATTATGGAAATTTCTAAATCATACGAAATTCTAAATTTGCTTGCAGGAAATACACAGGAAATTGTTATACAACATTTTCATTGGTGGTACCACAGGTAAACATTAGCTGCTTCCCAAACCCACCTGCTTCGCTCAGTTCCCATTTACTCGGGGGGGACCTAAATGAACAATTTACACAATAATTAATATAAGATTAGTAAGATTTTGCATCGAAATGTGTACAGTCCTGCAATCATTTACTATACCTTCGTTGCTACTACACTACATTTAATATTTTAGAGATACTTAGTTAACCGATTCATGTACTACTACAATTACAAGTGTGCACTTACATTAACATTCTCTTGGAGTAACCTCGTGTCCGTACTGTCGGTTATTATCGTCTACCGTGTTGCCTACCCCATTAATAATGAGTCTATACGAGTTATCGTCGTCTTCCTGTCTTCCAATTTGACTTACTTAGCAATTTCGCTTAAGAAATCCCTCGGCAGAGCATTAAGTAAATTTAAATTGGCTTACAAATTTGTGTACGCTTTATAGTGGCATTGAGCTTGGATAAATGAAACCAGGTCTGGTTGTTTACTAAAACAAGCCATATTTTGATCTGCGTGAGATTAAACAAACTATTCCCTCAGTATGCTGCAATATATTGCAAGGACAAACCAAGTTAGAAAATGTGGTTATTAAAAAAATTACCTTCTTTCAATTTATGAAAAGACAATCGTGAAGAAATTAAATAATATTAGATTCATACCACCTTTTTATCTTTCTGAAAAAATCTTATGCTGCGAGTTTTTTTCTGGAAAACAAGAAAAATATCAACGGATTCACCATTTTTATACCTTTTTATACACCTAATCATCTATGGCAGTCATCGTATAGCCTGAATCGCACTGGTTGCTTGTTTGTCTTCAAGCTATAACAATAAAATTACTGTCAAACGTAACAAAATTATTCAAAATAATACGCATCTCACACATTTAAACAAGGCTTTATCTTCTTTGTATTGTGTATTAGTATTATTAGTAACCATAACTGGTAGCTTTCAGTCCAGTTGATCATTCTCCAGCGGAAGTGTCTATTAAGCCTTGAGATGGATTCAGTACCTCAACAAAACAAAGACTTCGAGGAATTTCCAGAAGTTGAGGATGTAGAAGCCGGAAGTAGCAAACTTATAAATGTCGTTTACGAAGTTGCAGATACAAGGCCTAATTTCGAAGAAACGTGACCGTATAAGCTTCAAGGAATTTCAGGGAAAATCTGAAGTGTGGAGTAGATTCAAACGCATTGTGGTGGATGGTAAAGTTGAAGTGAAATATGTTCGATGCAATAGTTGCCTAGATATATATTAATATATATTATTGCCGCAATATTTGCTAACACACCCAAGTCAGGTACGTCAAGTCTCAAGCGTCATAATTGCAAAACCAAATCCACTCCATCCATAGCTAATTTTATGAAAAAAGTAACTCCTGAAACTGCTAAATTAGCAATTAACGAACAGATAGCAATGCAATTATCACAAGATTTGTGCCCATTGAATTCCGTGAACAAGAAAGGATTTCAATAAATTGCTCAGTCCTTGATCAATAATGGGTCAAAATATGGTGCAACTGACGTCAAAAAATTCATTTATGACCGTACTACTTTAGCCCACAAAAAATTGCCCGAGGCGTTTGAAAAGTTTAAATCCAATGTTTTGGAAATTTTAAACTCCGCAGAGACGGCCCGGTTCAGCTTTACTTCGGACATTTGGACCGAAAAGTATAGAAAGCGGCATTTTTGGTCACTGACTATTCATTTTTGTGATCAAAACTTCAAACTCAAAAGCTTTTTACTTGAAGTAAAAGAAATGCCTTCGGACCAGCCGAAAACTGCTGATAAGGTAAGGGAGCTGAGTAAGGAGATTTCCTCGCAGACAAAACTGAAGAAATTTTCAAAAGTGCCATCTCTGTAACCGATACGGGATCAAATATGATCAATTTTTTTCCGAAACGCTTGCCGTGTCAATGCCACAAATTAATTAAATTGGTACAAAAACTATTGGAAAAGCTGTCAAAATTACCACAAGATCCGAGAAGATAGCTATATAGAAAGCTCAGTATTGCGAGCGGTGAAGAAGTATCCATCGGAATTATTCAAACGGTACTTCTCCCTGGACATCGAATATTATTCAGCTTGCATCCTGGATCCAAGGTAGATATATTTCTGACATTTCACAAAAACTGACAAATTCGCGTAAAAACATTGCTTATCTAATTCACAATTTATTGCTTTTCATTAGGTACCGCACGCTGAAATTTGTAGATAATTTGACCATAGAAGGTGCATATGATTACTTGAGCTCAGAAGTTGCAGATGTGGAGATTGACTGTGATACTTCACCAAAAAGGGCTAGAATGGAACCAACACAGGCCGGAAAATTTTCCAACTATCAAGACGATACGGATTGCAGGACAGAAGAGGATGAACTTGATGAATACTTGAAGATGAGATTTTCAGCCATTTCCAACGGTATTAATTTAATATTTCAGAAAAAGAAGACTTTAATATTTTGAGCTTCTGGAAAACCAACTTCCAATTTCCTAAGCTCAGGTCGATAGCTTTTTGGCTACTAGCAATTCCCGCGTCATCGACTCCTAGTGAGCGCACATTCTCTTGCACGGGATTTAGTTTAAACTACAGAAGGACTGACCTATCTGGGGGAACTTTGGCGAAGCAGACATTTATTCACAAAAATACGTGAATAGTAAATGCACTGCAGTATTTTTTTCAGGAAATCCACGGAAGTAATTAACAAACAAGTACTCATCTCATGGGAAATTAATTTTCGGAAATTAATTTCAACGAATAAAACTTGATTATTCGAATAACGGTTGAGTAATAGTTTATTTTCCGATATTTTCAATTTAGAAATGATTTTTTGACCGAACGTCAAGGACTTTTTTGGGATCGGTATGGGCAAAATAAATTTCCGGGCTTTTTTCGAGTTCGGTCTGGGCAAAAATATTTTTCCGGGCTTTTTTCGGGCTCGGGTCGTTCAAAATTTTACAGTCCGGGTTTTAACTGGGTCCGCTCAAATCAAGCCGGGCTTTTTGGGTTGAGAAATTTGAATCAGAAAGCAAGTCGGTTCGGGCCTTTTAAAGTTTTGAGAAATTATCTTCGGGTGCGGGTCTGAAATTTGGTTCGGGCCCACCCTTATCATGCATCTAGGCACTCCATGCCCTTCGGACGGATGACAAATAGGGAAATGCTCTTTCCACCACGATTATTATACGTAAGAACATTCATGCTCCTACTTTTTATCTTACTTATTTTTCTCTTATTCCCTGAATCTTATATAGACGAATTTTTACCTGGGATTTTGTATCCATAGCACATATATACGTATATGTGCAGAATTATATGGCGCACTTGCCAGGTTACGTCATAAATTCTCAACATGCTTTCTATATGTCCCATGTTATTCCAAACATTACAAGCGAAAATCCTCAATTTGTTACGTAACGGGTCATGGCCCCACGGACCTATATACATTATACCTACAACTTCCCCCGCACACGTAGTGGGCTTAACAATCCCCGCCCCACCCCTGCGTAGCAGGGCTTTAATACTAGCAAACTTTATTGTCACTGCTTCTCAATAGAAGTAGCCATTACTGACTCAGTATTCCATATGACAAATTTTTGCAAGTATTTGCATAATCTATTGTTTATTATACATATAAATGGTTTTGGCATGTCATTGCAACACCTTTCAACTTTACTTTTAGCTACTTTTTTTTTATTTTACTTGTAGCTAGTTGAAAATTTAAACTGGGGGGTGAGTTAAGTCTGGGGCCAGAAACCAGGCTTTCCGATTCGGCCCGTCTGCGAACACCGGGTTTAGACCGGGTTCGGGCTGTAAATAAAATAGGGGGCGGGTTGCCAATTAAAATTAATTTTAATGGACGGGCAGCTGGATTACAAAACTGGTTTGTTGTAAAATTTCCTCATAGATAGCATTCATCATTGCTTGAATCACACCGGTTGCCCTTCATTTTATCTTCAAGCAATAACAATTACTGACGTACGTAATTAAGTCGTTACAAATAGTACGCACCTCACAGCTTTAAACAAAGCTTTTTGTCTTTCTTGTAATGTACATTTGTATTATTAGCAACCAAAACTGGGAGTTTCCAGTCGACAATTGAATTCTTTGTCGACTGGAAACTCCCAGTTTTAGTTTAAGTCTGTATTAAGTTTAAGTCCAAGCTCATTCCAGATGGATATTGTTATTTTTCTTATTTATAATCAATTTTTGTAAATCTATTTAAAGAATAAAACTTGTTGGGTAATATTTTGATGTACGTATTGGTCAAAATATTATAGGCCTTTTTCCGGGCCAAAATTTACAGTCCGGGTTTTAACCAGGTTCGGGTTCGGCTCAAATCAAGTCGGGCTTTTCGGGTTGAAAAATTTCAACCAGCAATCAAGTAAATAAATAAATCATTTTGTACTTACATTCAGTCAGTAGTACTAATATCATGAGCAATAATATTTTTATCGATTTGCATTTAGCACTCGTTTACGACTGTCGTCTGAGACCGGGGTTCGAATCCCGGAGTGGCTTCTAGTTAGTATTAAAGGAAAGGATTTTTTTCCCACTGGGGTTTTCCCCTGACCGCTCAGACATATGACCGCTAAGCGAGTTTACAATGATGGCCCAGAAGGCCGGAGTTACTCATAGATAGGGTCAACCATATTAAAACTTTGTATTACGATTTAACGAATAAAGGCTTAAGATGGCTGACAAATCTGTAAGATCTAAGGGTATGTATCGGAGTATAAACCCAAATTTTTTTTATATTCCCAACATATTCAAATAATACTCTTATCCCCGCATAGCAAAGATAGTTCCCCTAGAATTAAGCAAATAGCATCTCTTCTTCAATTCGATAGCTAGGAAAAGGGAATGTTAAAATAAAAAGGCTGATTTTAACTCATAAATACATAAAAGGTTATATATACGGTTCTGAATTTAAATGAGACTGCAAACCTTCAAATTCTGGGCACTGGAGGAATTATTCGTATTAATTTTCCAGTATATAGACACGAACGGAAGTTGAAAATTTTAACAAAATACAAATAACGGCAACTTTACACATATCAACGATTTTGGTTGAACCGCATTTATTTCCACATAAGAATAAAACCAGAGGAAAAATGGGACCAAATATCACTCCAACGTTCACAGCAAGTCTTTTTTCTCATAATAATCTACTACATGGCACAACGGCGCCTTTTGCAAATTTGGCGGCCCTTCATTTCGACCAAATGAAATTTGCTTTTTGAAGCAATGTGAATTTTTTTTCCGAAGCCTTATG
>JAQFXU010005288.1:0-11905 GCA_034693705.1 Spatulosminthurus flaviceps | reverse complement strand
ATTGCGTTACACGGGGTCGGTGGTGGGTAAAATTGGCTGGATTTTGCGTTATGAATTATGTGAACAGCCCCTTACTACCATAAGCCAAAACAATGACATTTTTGGCACGCAAGCCGTAATTTTGTTAAAGCTCAAGTATCGTACCGAGCCCATCAATTGAATGAATGAACATATATATGTACGTTTCTTATTTCCATTGTACGACCTTGTAACAAGCCAAATTTTCCACAATCCCGACACACAAATATTTACTTCACATTAATAGGCTTCAACAAAATAATTAAACGTAAATAAAGTCAAATGAAATGATCAATGATATGAATAGTCCTTTTAATTGCATTTATAAAACTAGCAAAATTGCATCAGCTGAAAAAACCCCTGATTTTAAGAATCAAAGAATTCTCCCGCTTTGCAAATATATATATATATAAATGTGTAAAAAAAAATATGAGCCTTCAAAATACATATCCACCAGCCGAAGCTACACTTAAGTGAAATCTTGAATCCAATTGTAAAGGCCGAACATGCTTACTACAGGGAGTGGCTATGATTTATGCAATGGCATTATACGAAGATGTTTTCAAAAAAATTTATTAGTTTTTTTCTCACTGAATGAATTTTTCAATACGAATTTTTATATACATACTTCAATACATGTAAAATCTGACATATCAGATTAGTGCTACAGAATATATATACATTACTTGTGATTGTTCCTATAGATTGCTATAGATTTTTTTCTTCTTCTTACAATTTTTTAAATTGTAGACGGGAAGTTTTAAAAAATGTCAATATGTAGAGCAATAAAAACGTGATGAACTCAATAGTTGCTAAAATATTATGAATTTAAACAAAACTGAAAACTTGGATTATCTTTGAACGTGCATTATTGCATGGTACATATAGGAAATATATGGGGAAAGTATTTTTGTGGACATTTCTTAAAATGTCATTAGCAAATTGACAACATTGTTGAGAATGAGTGCAAAAATTGTGAGAACGAGTCCCCTATCCGCGTAGTAGCACGGTCCGATGTAAATCCGAACTGGGAATAATGATTTGACAGACTTTCGGAACCATCGCTCTGTGGTTAGACCTTTCCATGATGACAGTAAACTTGAGGAAAGGACATCAAAATATCCAAGGACCGAAAATCCAATCGCTAGTACTGAGAGGGTAATGAAAGATAACCCTGCACCTACGCAAGCGATGATTCCATTCAATGCGATGAATGCGTATATAGCGCAAATGACTGAGGCGACGGACAGAATTTGAAAACTTGGCAAAACAATACCCGTGTAAAATTGACTACTTGCCTTGATTAACACCTGCAAACGTTGGTACTGCTTGATCAATTGATGCCTTTCCCGAAGCTCGCTAATTGTTGTGTACGTATCAGCCCCAATTCTGTTGATAAGAAAAAATTAATTAAATCCGCAATTTGATCTAAGGCTTTGAGTCCAGTCCTATGATATTTTAATACATAAAATAGCCCACGCTCAACATTCATTTTTCACCAAAACCAAATCAATTTCTTTTATTGCACCATTAAAAGGGAAACATGGAAAATTTAAATTATACTGGCAATACCTCAGTTCCTCAAGAATCTTCACGCAAGCGAAGAAAAATGCAAAGATGGGAAATCCAATTATTTCATAGATGGCAACAACAGACGCACTCAAGTAAATTGTGCAAATGAATTGCAGAACTTCAAGTCCAAAGGAGAGATTCCTAGGGTCTTCCGCAAGCGATGCAAAAGTTACAGGAAGTTCTGGACAGAATGTAATCGTGAGTCCGATCGTCAAAATGTTAAATAAACTAACAACGGAGATTATCTTTATGAACATGGTTAGAAAATCCTCAAAGTACCCCAAAATCTTCTTCTGCCTTCTCAATTCCCGCATTTCAAATTCATCTATAGATATTAAAAGAGGGGAAATTAATTTTTCAAACACCTTTTTTGCCATTATTATTATTATTATTATTATTATTTGAATTTTCTCTCTCCAATATACGAATATTATTTTACCCTGAAATTCGTCCATGAATTTGAAGAACAGTGTAACCAATCCGGGAAACTCATCAGAGGACAGCACAAGAACCAATTGCAAACAAATTGCAAGGAGCACCAGTGAAACAGCTACAAATATCAACGGGGCCAACTTACCTTCATTCAGAAACAAGTCCTGACAAAATCGAGTACATAGGAAAACTTCAAATGTAATGATGTAGACGAGATGGAAAATCCAAAGCCCTTTTCTCCATTTCGATTTTGTGATGGTAAAGAACTGGGCTTTAAAATCCCACTCAAAAGGGCTAATGCACAGGTAGTGACTCCAAATGAAGCCGACGAACATGCACTTCTTCGTCGATGTAGAAATCATCCTGTCCGCCTCGGATGCCTCACTCACTCCGATTCACACGCTCTATGAATTAAGTTTTATAATTTAATGATATGTACATGACAGAAAATGAATAAAAAAAGCTTTTTCCGTTGTTTTGCCAAATTTCCCGGGGGTACAGATATTACATGCTTGTGACAATGGCTTGAGCCAACCTATTTCTATTCTGTCCCCTTTATTTCAGCCATTTTTTTTCCAAAAACGGTGAAAAGCTTCACTGAAAAACTTATTTCTGAACATAGCTCCAAAATGAGTCACATCGCCCCATTAGTTCGGGAGATAAAGCCTTAAATACGAAAAATGACGTTTTTGGCCATAATTCCGTAACAGCTTAACCTACCATTACAAAAATTCCAACGCCGTTGCTTATGCCACCCAGCACACGTTACTTTTGCTGAAAATGACTAATTTCAAAAAATATATGATGTTTTGGGCTTACATATTCCCGTGGACTTACTCAAGTTAATATCTATATTCGGAAAAAGTTTATATTATATTTATCTGAAATTACAGTAATTATTTAAGATCGTATACATACCTTAATGGTACGTTCGTAGGATGAAAGAGTCGACCCATTGTAGGTTTGATTTAATTTTCCTTGGAGTTTTCTATTATTGTTTCCTGAACATTGTAATTTGCCATTTTAACGCACTGAATTTTGAATAGCTTTTATTTCTCCCAACCTTCAAGAATGAACTGAAGTTGTTCCATAAAAGCTGGTTCTATACTTGGGCAAATCCTTTTTTCTCACCTCCTTTGGAAATTTTCCAGGTCAGCTAAGCTAAAGATATGCTTGATTGACATCTTCATTAGGACATTTCCTAGGTAGTTTCCACCCATTCAGTTTCCTTTAATTCACTTTGTGGTACTAAAAGCGTGGGTAGGAAACTCTAGGGAGAAGTAGGGAGTAAAGCGTACCTTGGGAGAAAATTCACCACCCCCAAAATAATACGGTTCATTAGAAAATATTTCCTTTGCTTCAAATTCCCCATCGCTACGACATACGTGCTCCAGGATTTAGAGAATTTTTAAAAGCATATTTTTAAACGATAGTAATCTCAAAAAGTCAAAAATATTATTACACGTGATTAAGAAATTTATTATATGAGTCCAGCTATTGAATATTGGAATACCCCTAATTTTGCACCACCCACCTTTTAGTTCCTGGACTGGAGTTATATAGGTAGTATCGGACTTAAAGCTTTTAATTAAACTTATCTAGGAAGTTATAGTGACCTAAAATTCATACTTTACCAACCCGGAAAATATTTTCTTTGCTGTGAAGGCTTAGGTGCTATGAATGTTCTCTAAACCTCAATTCTGGAAACACGTGCCAATCATTAATTATGGCGAAGTTTTATCCAGAAAGTCCTTTTCTGATGTTCTCAATGAAACACTATTATATATAGTTGGGTGTAGTCCAAACGGAGCTATATGCAGACATCGCTTATGCATGTATAAGTACATGCTAATAAATCACGTGTAAGCGATTTATGCATATATCTCCTTTTCGACTTTAGCCGACGTTATACAACTTAAAACCAAATGACTTAAACCAAAACCAAATAGCTCAAAAATAGTTTGAAAAAAAGAGGAATGCGTATAGTTAATGTCCCTCTATGAGATTCCCAGAACGGTCTCGGAAATTCCTTGTATCCACTAAAACGATTTTGTTTTTCAAAGCAGTAATTTCCTTCACCATAAGCAAAATTTAATTTTGAAATGTGGACACATTTATTATTAACCTGCAGTATCAACAGTTACTATAATTCCCACCCATCGCTTCGCTCGTAGTATGCACTCGATTAATCGGGTGGAATCAGGATTTTTATTACGGGAAAGGAAGACAAGGAAATTCCCACATTATATGGAAACGAGCTGAAGAAACCAAGAATATTCAGTTGCCACCGCGAAATTCAAAAATCCCTTTAAAGCCACGAAATATATTCGTTGTGCTTCTCTACTACTGCTTCCTCATATCCTCATTCATTCAGACAGCTCAGACTTCAGACTCGGACCTTCACCTACAAAACACAAGTTTATTTGTGTACATATTGACGCTAGTGTCGCTAGTCGCTAGTACATAATAAAAGAGACAGCTGAGAGAAAAATTTGTCCTTGTGTGACGAAGGTAGAAAATTGTTTAAAGTCCAAGTCAAAGATCACTTTTACAATTAGTCACCATTCATCATCGCACATTTCACTACACATTTTGCCGCATCTAAAAAATCACATCCCACACAAATTATGACGTGGATCTGTGATTCTTATTCTTATTGTTAGCTTTGTTTTAGCCTATAGAACTGGTAATTCTTGTAAATCGACAACCAAAGTGCATTACTATTATGAAGCATTAAAATCGATATAAATACATAAATATCTGTGATAAACTTTAACGAATATTTTCATCCTGTGATCTTTTACTTTGTGTATAGTCAAAATAAAGTTAAAATAATCGTGACACTCTGAGATCTCAAATCATGTTAGCATTTAATTAGTGGGTGGAGAATTGGAGAAGAAATAGTTGTGTAAAATTAATAAATTACTATTTCCTCAAATATATAGGAAAATTAAAATATTGTATAGAAAAATGGCATTTAGCAATTTCCTGGGAAATGTTGTCCGAGGAATTGTCACAAATTACGCTTCTTCGCCAAGTAGGGAGACTGCGGATGGATTTGAGCAATCAAACGCGAATGCTTTGGTGCTGGAACTGAACGGAGCCCGGACTCGGGATCAAGTCCATCTTTACCCCATATATCGACGTTGGGAATGTGTGGTCTTACATGGACCTATGGAACAGTCATTATTTCCTTTGAAATACAACATAATTCTTCATGTTCCTGAAACGGACCGGATGTATTCGCTCTACCGGACCAACGATGAGGATGACGCTTTACAACAATTCATTCAGTACAAAGAGTGTTTTACTCCGTTGGTTAAAATTGATAGGAGGGTAAGAACTGAAATATCTTTGGGTTTTTAAAATTGTATTGGATTCTGCTTTGTTATTAATGTTAATTTTTATTAATTAAATTGTAGATATGTGACCAAGCCCAGTTAGAAAGAATGAGTGTGGTAGTTCGGAAGAATCCGGGTTGGGCTGCTGTGCATTTAATTGCTTACTTTGACCTACATCATTATTTACGACATGACTCTCTGACGAAGTAGGTTGATAAATATTTAAGTTTTTGGGTTGGTTTGGTTGGATGAACGAATTTAAAATTTATGTTGGCATTGTGTTTATTTGTAGACATATCAATGATCAGGAAGGAAGTCAAAATAAAACGCCGTTGCACATTGCCGTTGAGCGGGGAAATATCAATACGGTCAATACATTACTTGCTTTAAATGCTGAGATGGATCGGACGGATTTGAAGTTGAATAATGTCATTCATTATGCTGTGGCAGCCCCAAGTGGGAATATTCCTATTTTGAAGGTATGGTCTACAAATTCAAGATGATCAAAATATTATTTTATGATAAGTTTTGTTCTGGCCTACGCCGTACGTGAGGTAATCGGTTGAGTTAGTAGGAATTAGTGTTGATTTGCTGGGGATCTTGTTGAGTCAATGAGATCCCTCCTCTCTCCTTGGATGTTACGGAGAACATACAGTGATGAATTTCTGTTTTTTTATAAGTAAGAAATATTTACGTAAGTAGGATAAGATATCAAATGGATAGATTAATTATTACAGCGGTTGCTGGAGGAAGCAGAAATAAAATCCCCGATGCTGAAGGATCTTTTCAATAGTGAAGGATACACTCCATTGCATATGGCTTGTAAGCAGGATAGCACGGAACTAGTTAAGGTGAGATGCGTTTTCGTATTCTGTTGAAATATTCCATAAAAAAGTGTATATTTTTTGGGGGTGCAAAAAGTTCTATGTTGACATTATACCTAGAAATTGTAGCATGAAATCAAAACCCGAAAAAAGCTCACTTATTATAAATTATATTATAAAAAGTATAAAAAGTGTATAACTTATTTGTGTGTATGATGATTTGATGCGCTTTCTTGTCGTACATATTTAGCTCATTTACTTAGAGGTTTGCTTGCTAATTGATTTTTTAGAACTGGTTGTGCTTTTGTGTCCATATTTAAGGAGCAAGAATTTTTTACAAAATTAAATTCTAGAGCTGAATAGAGTTGATTTATGTTTCAATTGAATTTTTGTCCTGCAATCCCACAAGCAAATTCTTTTTAATGGCTCACTATTAATGTTGATGATTGTGAGAACCGCGTAACTGTGGTGAGAATTGGTTGTGTGGGAGTTTTATGATTGCAGCATGTACTATACTCTGTTTATTATATTATTATTTGCGCAAGAAGTGAGTTGTCATGGTACTTTAGTGCAAAAGTTATTGGGTAACTATTAATTGTTAATTAGACCCGCAGATATTATTGATAGTTGTGTGGAGCCTGGAGTGCCTGGAGTCATATATCATATTGCTTGTGTTTATGATGTATTTATGCAGTTGCATGAACTGCTAAATAAGTTTATGCTATTTGAATTGCTTTGGTAAATAACTAAGGATTCTTAATAAATTGGAAAAAAGGTTCTTTTGGAATACGGTGCGAATGTGAACATACCCTACAAAGACACTTTTCCTATCCATTTGGCCATCAAATCTAAATCTGATTGTTCGGTGAAGGAAATTTTGCAGAAAAATAAGGATCAGTTGCTGCTGAAGGTGACGCTGCATAGTATTTAAAATGGTTTTGTAAAAAAGGATATTTGCAGATCCAATAATTGTAAAATCGTATTTCCTTATTCTAAACCACCAAATTTTTAATAAAGGATTTGAAAGATGGTGGATCCCCCTTGCATTGGGCTCAAACCACGGATATTATTAGTTTGTTATTGGACCTTGGTTGTGACCCTAACATTGTTGATAATCACGGACGAACAGCTCTTCACAATGCAGTAAGAAAACAGTAATTATTTCACAACCTGAGTGAAACGTATTTACCCTCAAGAGAATGCTAAAAAATTTGAAAATTTTGACATGATTGGTTGTTTTAATTGACTTTTATTTATTTCATGTAACTAAAGGTGCGAAGAGGCGACTTGAAATCCACGCTGGTGCTTCTCTGTCATGAATGTCATCCGGACTTGAAAGATGAAGACGGGGACACACCTCTTCACGTCGCTGCCCGACTCTGCTCTCGGCATATGATACAAGCTTTGATAGTTTTCAGAGCCGATATTAATATAAAGAACAAACAAGGTCACACAGCGAGACATTTAGTGTGCACAAGTGGTAGGTCAGATGCGGAACAGGTGCTGTTTTACTTGGACAGAGTTGGTGCTAAAAGGTGCTTTTTTGCTTACTAAATTCTGGACTACAGTTTAAACGATTAAGGATCAAAAGTTGTGAAAAACCGGTTGGAAAAATGAACAAAATATATTCAATGACTGATTTGCTTTGATTAGATGTCCTCCTACGGCTCCCGGAGAACATAACGTGTGCTTACCCGGCTGTAGCGCGGATAGCGATTATTCAGGGGTCCCCCCTTTGAACTGTGTCCTCTCTACCGAACTTCAACTAATGGACGAGGCTTTGAATGCTTTCTCCATACAAGAAAACGTCCAAAAGACACAAGCTTCTGAAGTATTAAACCGTAGCAACAGCAACTTGGACCAAACTGTAGGAGGAAGACTCCTAACGCTGGACGGAGGAGGTATAAGAGGTCTCGTGTTGATCCAGATGTTATTAGTTATGGAAGAAATTGTTGGCCTTCCTACTACCGAACTGTTTGACTGGATATCTGGGACAAGCACTGGTGGGATCTTAGGACTAGGGCTTGCTGTGGGCCGAACTGCTCTCCAAATGCAAGCGCTTTATATACGCTTAAAAGACACAATTTTTGGGGGAATGAAACCTTACAGTGCGGAACTGATGGATACATTCTTGAAGAAAGAATTCGGGGAGGATTTAAAAATGAGCGATATTCGTCGACCGAGAGTGCTGATCACCACCACTTTAATTGACACTCGTCCAGCGGAGTTCCACCTGTTCCGGAATTATCTCTCGCCCGAATCCATAATGAATCAGAACTCTCAAATGGACCTTGGCTTGGAAGAGTACGTGTGGAGAGTTGCGAAATGGACGGGGGCTGCTCCCTCATACTTTAAACTCGACGGAAGTAGATATGTCGATGGTGGACTTATCGCTAATAATCCTACATTAGATGCCATGACCGAATTGATTCAGTTTGGAACTGCTATGAAATCCGTAGGTGGATATAATTCCATGGGAAGAGTTGATGTTCCGAACGTAGTTTTGAGTTTAGGGTGCGGAATTCAGCCTAGACAGCCTGTAAATCCGGAAAGTTTGGACATCTGCTGGCCTCGAGGGGTTATTGACACTTACGTGGCACTTAATAAACTGCCAGTCATGTTTAATTTACTAGTGGACCAGGTAACTACACTTCCTACCCTTTAAATTAATGCTCAATATTCAACTTGTTTCAATATTTGAGATTCCAATTTCGATTGGTTTTTAGGCAACCCAATCCGAAGGTCAGGTGGTTGAAAGATCCCGGGCCTGGTGCTCATCCATTGGCGTTCCGTTCTATCGCTTCTCCCCACCTTGTCCCAAATTTATAGACTTGGACGAGACCAGTGACGAAGTGCTTGTAGATCTTATGTGGATCACCAGAGCCTACATGATGGACAGGCGGGATAAGATCGTCGAGTTAGGACAAGTCCTCCTTAGGAAAGCTCCCACGCCCACCTTTTCCATGGAGTAGCTTTATAGTTTACATGAAATTATCCTGAATTTAATGTGTGAGTACGAAATTGAATGAGTGTTTTTCGTAGGATTGATAAACAAGTAACCGATAGCTTTAATATGTTTACGTTCGATCAAAGTACGAGATATAACTTTAATAAAATGCGTTGAAATATAGTCTCTATATAAATAAAACAATGAAATAATATAAACGAAAAAACAGTTATAAAAGTTCTTCTTCTACAGATAGATGGGCATTGGAAAATAAATGAGAGTTCATTCCGTCTGGATTTGCATGTTGACAGGGCGTGCCCTTTGAATGGGTCGTAGGGTGAAAATCCCCACCCCTCCGATCACAAAAATGAAAGACAGGAAGTACAGCACGCTGAACTACATTGAATTTCCATAACATAATAATTATTTCTGTCTCACCTTCTTGACTTGTTAAATAACCGGTTAGCAGTGTTAGCACATAGGCAAAGTACAGAATGTGATAATAATATTATCAGCCTTTACCTGATAATGGAAAAAGAAGACTCCCGCAAGTATGGAATAAAAATCCGCTGACAAGATCGACAAGTTAATAGCTACCGAACTGGACATCACCATCAGATGAGCCACAATCGTGTAAAAAAAGAGCATCGTTAAGGCAAAAGTTAACAAATACAGACACGATGCCAAGTTCCAATCTGTTGTCAACAATGAGCTGTCTTCTACAAGAAATCTAAACCCAAAAAATGATTAGCCATCAAATATCAAATCCATTTATTTCAATCAACAAGAGAACCCTCCCTACATCTGAGCCCCAGAGATAAAGCAGCCAAAAAATCCAATGAAGGCTAAAAACTCCGTTGGATTAAAATTCTTCACAAAAAATTCTTGAGACACGTTGGACAGCCCGTAAAAAAAGGCTCCAGCAAGGCACAGAATGTCACCAATCACAGGACTATTTCCTTCAGATAATAAATTACCACAAACATAATTAAGTACTAATTTAAATTCATCAATACTATATTTATCAATTATTATCATTTTTACCTTCCGTCGTTCTTCCAGACAACACATCAGCCCAAACTAAGCATCCCACCCCAAGTAATGAGAGGATTATCCCAAAATAATGGAAATGTCCGTACCTCGATTTAAGAACGAAGTACGACAAAAATAGCACCGTCGGGATGGAAAAGCAATCTAGAAGCTACATATAAAAATCTCAGTTGCATCAACCCACCATGTCACTCAAACCCGCGTCATCGTCGTAAATAATCAATCAATAAATACATTCGTTTATACCTGAACACTCGTGAGACTAGTGTATTGATAAGCACGGACCACCAAGTAGTTACCACCAACATCCGATAAAGCAATAAGAAGATATTTCCATCCTCTCAATCTCACAATATAAAAGAGATCCGATTCCGATCCCCGCTGACTCACCAAGGCCAGTTTTGTCGTAAAAAACGCCGATATCAAAAAGTACGAGACGAAATTTTGAACTGAAATTATTTTTAAATGATCAATACTCCAATAAACCTTAGGAAAAATATTCAGACTAATTTTTTATTTAATTAATAAATAATAATTATTAGAATAAAAATACCCCAAAAATTCATTGAATATTATTGTTACCCGTAGGAAATCCCTTTCCTTGCTCAGTAAGCTCAATGCTGCAAATTCCAGAGAGACAAATAAGAAAACTGGCAATTTGACCCAGAAGTATTGCTTTCCATCTACAAAAAAAGTGTTACAAAAGTTTTTGCAAATATCGTTTTTTTTCCAAGTAACTTATTTTTTAGAATTTTTCCTTACGAGTTTCCATCACTTTCATTTTCGGAGACGGAAGAAACTGTAGATGTGGAATGAAAGGTTTGATCGGTCTCAGTGGACAGCAACGGTCTCTGCTCCTCTTCACTGCTCTCCTCCCGGATTGCTTGCATCAGAGCTGTTCAGTCTTTGAGTCTCGGGTTGAAAAAAAAATTGGGTCCACAAATTTTTTATTCTATTCTATATGGAAAGCTATGTAGTGTAAGGCTCATGGAGGAAAAAATTGTAATGGGGTTATGCAACTTGACCCTTGGGGGGTTCAACTCATTGAGATTTTGAGTGAAGATGATGTAGAGTGTTAAGGAGAGGAGACCATGTGTGTTATACATGTAATAATGAAATATTTACGCCTTTAAGTTTCGTGGCCAAGGAAGTCGCAATGCCTTTAAAATTTAAGAATGTGGTCTTACGGATGTTTGGGTGTGTGAGAGCCACAAACAAGTTGTAGCAATGCTTCAAATTTCCTAGGGGCAGTAGTCAATATAAAGTGGGCCAGCCATTCACTTTTATGTTTTAAGTAATTGCTCTGGGATTTCATACATTACTATTCCTAATTACTCGAAAAAGTTGACAGATAAAACTAATACACAATTTTATCCTATGTGGTACAAATTTTGCCAAATTTTATCCATATTTTGACTAATTCTATACAAATTTTGACAAATTTTATCCAAATCTTGACCAACTTTATCCAAATTTTGACTAATTCTATACAAATTTTATTCAAATTTTGACAAATTTTATTCAAATTTTGACACACTTGATCCAAATTTTGACAAATTTTTATAAAATTCCAAATTTAGACTTTGCCCAAACGTTTGACAAAACAAGTTTTACGGAAATTTTTCCAGCAAATTTTAAACCGCGTAAGGGGTAAAGCGTAGCTTGATGGGAGATGATGCCAGCCGAAGGATGCAGAGTACGGTGCAATAAATAGGCACTAT
>JAQFXU010005287.1:0-11905 GCA_034693705.1 Spatulosminthurus flaviceps | reverse complement strand
AAACCACTTAATTAAAGCTCCAAGTACTGATTCTTGTAAAGTACTGTCGAGAACTAATCCATCTTGCGGTTCGGTTGGTGTCTCAAGCATCAATACATTCAATGAGTATTGTCCGCACCTAATGCAATGGCTAACAAATTAATCTCAGTTACCTTATTATGCTCGCGGGTCCTTATATGAACTGACTTAATAGTCTGGCATCGGTATCAGCGGCTGACGTTAGAGTTTTTTCTCTGCTAATTGGGAAAAGTAGCTTTTTGCCGAATAAAAATAATTATTATTCTAAAAACCGTTTATACAGACTGCATCCATCGGAAACTGAAGTCTCTGGTGTATATGTGTAATTATTTGAAAATACAATATGTATTAACTGTTTTTCTGACATGCATAGAATAAGCGGTTACTAGGATTGTTTAATTACTGGTAATAAGAAGAGTATGGCTATTTACAGGCAAAATGAATGCTTCTATAATTCCCCAATCGTTTGTCAGAGAGAAGATTATAAATTATTTAGGTGTACGACGTACGACTCCACCAGTTTGGCACTGACCTAAGCTTGGTCAATCTATCCATTTTTTCCGTGTAACCCCATTTTTTTGGGTTCTACACGGAAAAATAGAAAGTGGGCTTCGGAAGTAGACAATTAGGGGGTCGGCTAACCTCTTTTTTGTAGATTTTTGTAGACAAATACATAAATCTACGATGTTGGTAGATCCTTTAGCATTGCAGGAAATGGGAAAAAATGACCGTTTTATCTACAAACTATATGTGTAGATCAAGAAAATAGACAAATAGACGGGTGCTCACAGCGGGGGGTATTTGTAGACATAACGGTCAACCTACAATTTCGCGTAGATGGGTTTTTGGGGTCTACACGGAAAAAATGGATAGATTGACCAAGCTTACACTGACCTCATAGTTTTTTCGACCTTTAACATTACTCCGTGTCAACACCCCAATGCTAACGATCTAAATAACAATGAAAAACAGTACAAAACTGAGAATAAATTTTTGTTGAAGTACATATTGTACTATGTATCTTGAATTAATTTTTACCGCGACATCTGAAAATTTACGTCCTTCTTTTTCTACTTCTTCTGCATTTTTTGAGAGCTTTTCCAACCTTTTTTCCTCGTCATTAAACATGATGTTTACACTAGCTCTCATTATCTCTGTAGTTTCTTCAACTAGCGATTCTACGCCTTTCATTTTAAATTGATGACCCTTTTGCCTTGCATGGTCTTCTTTTTTAACAACAAGGGGTGTGCGTTCCTCGTCCGAATCCATTGTCTCTGTGAGTGTTGTAGCACTACCTTAAAAAATCGGTCAAGTTAACCTCCTAGTAATTAATTATTCTTAAACGAAAAAACATAAGTTTCAATTTATTAGAAATATAAATTACATATTAGAAAACCCAATTAAATGCCAAAGAGCTATAGCAATAATAGATTTGGGGAAGCTATGTGCTTTACCTCGAATTACACTGGATCCAAAATTTACAGACTATGATGATGTATGTCAAATCTTATGAAATATGCGATAGAAAAAGAACGAGCGAGGAAAGTTGCCGAACCACTATCGAATATTTTTTAAATAGTAACTAATGGAATCTTTAAATGTCGAGAAAGTGTACAGCTCTGCCTGTAACCTACGCTATGGCGCCTAAGCATGAATTAATTCGGGATGATACTTATTATTTGTCATTTCTTAATTTCCAGTATAGAAAGGAAGTTCATCCAGTGATAAGTTTTTAAGAAGGAAAGAAATAATAATAAAGTCTAGAGATAGATAGATTGCTGTATTTATTACTTTTATTTTGTTTTATGTAAAACTATTTTACAAACTTTGCAGGAAAAATCGTTATTTAATAAGAATCATTTTATGGTGGAATATATATGTGTTTGAAAAAACATATTAAACTGATGATATTATACCATTTTACGCCTATTTATTTCTGTAAGTTTTTATAATCCTAAATACATAAAGGGTATTAATCAACAAAAAAATTCAGCACATCTATATTCCACTCGGTTGGTTGAGACTGTGCTATCTGCGCTCTCACAAGCTCGTGAATCCGCTGGAATAGTGTAGGCACGTCTTTCTCTTTCCCAGCCTCACTTTCTCCAACTATTACATCTTCAGGAATTTCAGGATCCATGGAAATATTAGAATAGTTCGAAATTCCTTCAAATATTTTAAAAATATTATTTTTTGGTATACGTTTCGCGGGGTTTAATAGCTGGAGCTAGACAATATAAATTGTGCAAATAATGCATTTTTTTAATTTACTAGGGATTACTCACACTCGATTTTAAGGATTACTCACAGGTACGTACTCATGAACAAGACTAGGTTAACCACAGTTGTAATACATGCAAGCTGTAGGATTAAATTACGTAGTTACTATCAACAGTTCTTCTACTTTTACTCTGTACATTACATACAATATATGTATACTCTTTCGTATTTATAATTTTTCCAAAACCTTACCAAAACCACTTAGTTAGTTGCAGTTCCAAGTACTGATTCTTGCAAGTTACGGCCGAGAACTAATCTCTCCTGTGGTTTGGTTGATACTTCACGCTTCACATCTATAAGTATATTGTTTGCCCCCAATGAAATGGCTAACAAACTAATGGCAATTATCGTATTGTGCTCGTCGCTCGTACTCATTGTATGAATTTACTTTTAGTTTGGCATCAGTGACATACAATATACAATACGCACAAGCAGTGTATGTTCTCAGAAAACTATAAAAAATGTCATTTTTACAGCATAAAAATAATGTCATTATAATAAAAATTATACTATACAGGTATTTACAAGCGTGTGTTTCACTGGATTTTGGATTGCATCCACCGCATCGTAAGCTCAAGCCTCTGATGTATGAATGTATTTGTATACAGACATTATCATTTATTATTTGGTGCATAAATAAATCCAGCAGTGTATTTGGTCGGCTTCTTTAATTCCTAGACTTAACATAATATAGCCAGCCTATTTTGTCGTATGAATAATAATTATTATTGTAAAAGCCGCATTTCTAATGATTCCGTCGTCATTCACTGGAAACTGTATGTAAAACCCTGTACACCTATACCTCTCAGCCTTATTGTTAGTTGAGTTAATTCAATCTCATAATTAATACGCTATAATATGTCTTCACATTAGAAACTCAATTTGTAAACTAACTACTTAATTGGAGCATTTAATAGCTACCTTGGGTATTCGCAAACAAATTATTTCTAATGAATGCACCTTTTATTTTTTCCAACAGTATTAGAAAAAAATTCTTTAACTCCCCTACTTATCTTAATGTTTAAATATGTAAAACCTTAAGCAATCCCTAATTTACAATAATTTAAGCCTCATTCAACCTTCAACCTTGTCATTAGCGTCTGTCAAAATTAAAGTTCGCATGGAAATTGGAAATAACACTATGCTGATACTAATACTTAAGTAATGATGAGAACATCCATATGCTCTCCTGACTTGGTGACTGGCGTTTCACAACTCCATATATATGGTCTATGTAAAGGATGATGTTGGATTTTTCGTATACACGCATTATATTACATTAACATACGAACAATCGATTTTGATCGATCAAATACAGTTCTTGAAGCTTACACTAACTCTACTGTTGTAGCCAAACAAAATCCTGGAAAGTCCGCAATCGAACAAATACAATCAAATTATGTTGTGTCCATCGTCCATCCCATCCCCTATATGTATAGCTTTCATAGAGTCTGTCAAATAATTACATGCCATGTAGGCCATGCATATAAAGTTCACTTTCCCACCTATAACAAAGATAGCATTAAAGTTGTAAACAAGAGAAAGTAGAAGCCAGAAGCTTCTTCACCCATTATCATAATCGTCAATGTATACTCCTTACTTACTTAGAAATGTATGCATGCATAGCTAAAAAAATAAATCCTAGCTTGAGTTTAATGATGGGATATCATGCAAGCTGTTAAAAAAAATACTAGGGATTTTTCTGGAACAAATAAATTGGTGGAAAGCTCCGAATAAACTTGGAGCCTTCAGTTGACTCAAAGTCTTCAGATAAACTTCACTCCATAATTTTTTCTGCTTGGAAATTTATTTCCTAATTTATTTTTTCCATCCATAAAGTTTAAATTGAGGAAGTCCGAGATTCATTTTTCACCAACACATTGAAATAACATGGTGAGGAAGCTTCCAATTCATTTACAGTTCTCAAAGGCTCACATTTTAACTTGATTGAATGGCGTACATAAATATTCTTCAGGATATGAAAGTAACATTAAGAGTTCATAAATATTGTACTGCTATTTAACATAAAATAATTATCAACACATAAGTTAATAACAGTTAGTTTCACATGAGAATAATAATTATTATTATTGTAAAGAATACTCGGAAAGAATTTCAATTGAAAGGAAACGTGAAAATCAAGGAAAGAAAGTCTAAAGCTTGCCCCGCGTCAAACGTGGGCATTACGAGCTACTCAAAACTTGTGAGTTTTGCTTCAATTGTATTTTGTATTTTTGCTAATTTTTCAATTGTTTTCCGTAATTTTGAGCTGTCGGCTGGAAATACAATGGCAGACATGGGAGAACTGGATAAAAATGATCCGAAAAACATGCAGGAGCTAACGCAATACGTAAGTTACAGGATTTTGAAGTCTTTATTTGTTAATTCTAATTTAGAATGGTATGAGTCATTAAAACTTTGTAGTATTTGAGTGACGAGTCAAAAATATTAATGGGTTTAAGCATGTATTTTTGTGTGTTGTGTACTTCATGTTTATAATGTTTAAAATAAATTGTTTGTGATTTTGGGTATGAATTTCGTAGGTTCAAGGATTGTTGCAAAACATGCAAGAGAAATTTCAGATGATGTCGGATCAGATTCTCAACCGGATTGACGAAATGGGGAATCGAGTGGATGACTTAGAGAAGAATATTGCTGATCTAATGACCCAGGCTGGTCAGGGTAGCTACGAACAAGCTCCAGAGCCACGTTGAGGAGTTTCTTTCAAGAATTTCTTGCCTGTTTGTCAAGTCCTATACATTTAGAGTTTGTGTATATATTTGAATTTTTGCTGGGATTTGTCCATGTTAATGTTTTTATGAGGGAGGATTCATCTTTCCTTTATTGTATTGTGATTTTTTTGGGATCAGTTTAAGATATCGCTGTTACTTAAACGTTACCACATTATTATTTTAACGAATTTCTTGTGAGGTCGCTTCATCTGTGTTTGTTGTTATTGTTAGTTTGGGGTCTGAAAATTGTTACAGTCGCCATTTCTACATTAATGTATTGATACAAACAATCAATCAACTTTTTCTAATTTTGCTAACCATTCTAATCATGTTAGTATTCTAATGGAGGTGAAAATTTTAGTGCAAAAAATGTCCAGCACAAGGTAGTTTTACGTCTCACCTGGTTGTACGGATTGCAGCTTATTCTCTTGAGCAGTATCGCTATATCTAGCAGGTTCATGTTTTTGAAATTTTCTTCAAAGTATTGGAAATTTGTAGGTTGGGATAATATTAAGCAATAAAATAATGTGTTGAAAACCATTCTTTGCAGTATTATTTGAATGCATTTTTAATGTTTGAAGACATATAAATTAGTATTTAAATGGATACAGCGCAGTGTGGGGATCCTACTTCCTACTCGGATTTGTAGTTTCGTTGTCAAGGAACTTCTTCTAATCCGAGCAAACACGTATGTGCATTTAAATGTGCATTCAAACGATCAGTCTCGGAAAGCTTCAATTTTGGGATAAGATACAAGACAGAAAATAATAATATTATTATTTAACATTATTTTTTTAAAATGACAAAAATTAAACCCGGAGCTTGCTGTAGGCTGTAAAGCTGAAGATTACTACTATTTGCTGGGCTGCGAGCTGCAAGCCGTGAAATTCCTGCTAGATAATGGGTTGACAGGCGACAGGTAAAAATACTGCTTGTAGGAAAAAGGGAAGCACTACATGTATATACTCTACTTAATTACTTACGTAACGTATCTATATGTATTTCTAGTAGATGATTTTTGTTCTAGATCGTATCATTCTGTGTCGTTTTTGGGATGCCCTGGCCGCGGCAGAAGACACAAGCGAAAAAGTGACAAGAGTAAGGTTAAATAAAATCCACAATCATAAATTATAATGATATTATGCCCCCTAATAATATTAAGTTATGAAATAACATTGTTACGGGCCCATGGAACACATTTAGTTTAGTAGGAGAAAAACCGGATAATTTGATTCTTCTCCTGATTCTTTCTCCTACTAAATGTGTACCTTCTAAGGTTAGTGTGGGCATGTTGTGGAAAAAGGATCCACTGGTCACGTGGTCACTGGTGTCACTGGTCAGCTACTGTCAATGATAAAACAGGCACAAGTCGGTAGGACATAACGACATAAGTGTGATAGCTGTCGTAGTTTGACAAAAATCGTCCCATAACAATGCTATTTCATACCTTAATATAATTGTGGGTCATAATAACAATGTCACTTCCACAGTTTAGAAGGACTTTTAAAGATAATAATTACAAGCACTCTGCAAGTACCTAAATTTTGACCTTCTGGGTGCCTTGTTCCACTCCACATCATTAATGCGCTACGATCGTCCAACTTCCATGCATTTACCTCTTGTGGCCAATTTATATGCCACCCGCTGCGGGGTCACAAACTCATAATTAATGTCGTCACCGGCAGAAAGCAAAAGGAAAAACAAACCTAAGCATATGGACCGAGCCTATAATACACATGCGCATGATTTGACATCCAAGGACTCCCAACCCGACACTACCCAACTTCTGAAAAAACCATATTTGAAGAAACGTTCCGGCCTCTTCCGGTTCTACAAGTGCTTACCATCTTTACTCGCTCAGCAGGAGAAATCATTAGGAAGCCACTCACCAAGCAGTCGTAGTGGTCCTAGGCTGAACGAACACGAAAATACCTACCCTTTAAAAAGTACTAACTCAATCCCCCTACGATCCAACATTAACAATATTAATATTAGAAATATCAATGCCAGCAACCAACACCAGAATCGCATCATGCTAGGCCACAACAGATCAACCACTTACAACGCCAGTAATGTCGAGGTACCCTCGCACAGAAAGGGACCTAATCATACCACCTCCGACCAATCCCTGAAAGAAGAACCATCTGGAGTAGAGATTTATGAAATTTTGGATACAAATAACGGTACAGAAAAATATAGAGACAGTTCTGCCATCTCTTCAAGGTACAATCTGCATATTAATTCCAATTTTGAACAAGGGGATGTACAACATTTGTCGAACTACCCGTCCACACAAGATGTCCGCGAAACCGAGTCCGGGAACGGCGAATTTCCTGGAACATCCTCTTCCTCCGCCAAACAGATGGGTATTTCAAATGATTTTTCGAATGTAACTTTTCATAAACTGTAGGGCTTTCAAAATATAAGAACCTATATATAATTTCTTTGTACCAGAAGCCGAACGACAAAAAAAGTCTCAGTCAAATATTGACAAGGAAGTCGCGAGATCCTTCACGAGTCCTCGAGATGCTTCCACAAGCTCAACTACGCATAAATCTATGAATCAACCCATAGCTCTTACCCCAACAGATAATTTTCACCCCCACGACAATCTCATCAAGATCTCTTCTATCCATTGTGGATCTGGCGATGAGGATGAGGAGGAACAAATAGATTATCATTACATGACACCAACCGCAGACGTCGAGGAGACTGACGCTGAAAACTTATCCCAAACTTCAGACGAGCAATTTCGAGTGGAAAGGACCCCGTCCAATATTCAATCTTTCTTACTCACATCTCAAATCGCAGAACTCCATGGAGAACTAATGACCATGAAGAATAAAGTAGCGCTTCTGGAAAAAAATGCTAAAGAAGAGGGTCTATCCAGTGGCTCAATGTCCCCCTCGACAAATCCAACCCAAGCGGAACCGATATTATCAATTTCTCGCGAAGACACGCCTCATCGACTGTTCAAGAAAGTCGGAGAAAAATCCAAATCAAACTATCAAGCTACAATTGAGAGCATTCAAAATGGCTTAGAACGCATCGGTGCCGAACTGAATGACATACAGACGGGTTTTGTCCAAAAGATGGAGAGTCTTGAGGAAGAAATCCACATTAAGAGTCAGCGTTGGTGCGAGAATCAAATTAAAATGGCGGACAAAGTTCATAGTTTATTTGCAGAGTTGGAAATTTTAGCGAATAGTACGAAGGCTCAACAACATCAGGTACAGAATCTTGCAGAGAACGTCGAGAAAGAGTTCGAAGCTATGAGATCCGACTGGAAGGATACTCAAGGCGAATTAGAGAAACGAATCCAAGCTTTAGAAGAACAGAACGTTGCTTTAGTTGATAAGTTGGATAAAACTTGTTCTACTAAATCCCTTCAACAAAACTTAGACGGTAGCAATAGTTCCGGTAGTATTATTGATAAGAGTAAAGATAAATCCCGCGATAACTACCTCAAGTCACGTGAACCAACCTCCAACCGCTGCACCACAACAACTGTTATTAGATCCAATGAAAACGCGTCAAATATTTCCGTCGACACTAATACCATACCACAACCATTGCAAGTTGGAACTTCACAACCGATGCCGAATTCAGGCAGAAAATGCGAAGGTTTGAATTTTAATCCATTAATCAAATTTTTTGTTGCCATGTTTCAAACACAACTCTGTCAAGAACCTGTTTCAATTTCAGGAAGTCAAGTCAAAGTCAGCCCCAAAAATTCTTTAAATTCCACCAGCATCTCTCACACTGTATCTCAGGATGATTCATTGAAAGCAGAAACCGGTACAAAAATCGAGTCGATTGGAGGCCAAATTATTTCCGCCCGAAAAACACTACCGAATGGAGATATTGAAACTGTGTACACCAATGGTACCAGAGAAATAATTAAAGCGGATAAGTCGGAAGTTCGGTAACAACCTAGGAAAATGTTGAGACATTAATTAGAATATTTTTTTAAATCACAAAATCACATTAATTTTTTTTCAAAGTCATATGTACCGCAACGGGGATGTTCGGACTGTCGCTCCTGATGGCACCGTCACGTATTTCTACGCCGAATCATCCACGTGGCAAACAACTTACCCAACAGGAGTGGAATTATTTAAGTTCCCCAAGTAATTTTTGAATGCATTTATGTACGTGATGAGAAACTAAATCGTCATATTTAGCATTTCTATTTGAAAAAAGTTATCTCTTTTAGTGGAGTTATTGAACGTCGCCTTCCCAACGGTCTCATAGAACAAACGGACATCGACGGGCGCGTTACCTTCTTCCAAGCCACGCCCCCAAAAGCAGCTTCTAGCCTTATACCAACCATTGCCCCTATCCCTGTCCTAAAACCAGAGTCTATTCGGGATATAAGGATGGAATCAAATCCAACGAGTAGCGTGGGCATCGGTCAGGGACGACTACTCCCACACTCACATTCATCAGGAATCAAGCTTGGTCCGGGAGAACGAGTTATTGTTTTTGAGAACGGCGAGGAAGAAATTCATGGCCCAGATTATAGGAAACGAATCTTTGCTGATGGTACTGTGAAAACAGTGTATCAAGATGGATCTCAAGAAACTAGGTATCCGAATGGCAGGATTCGCATTAAAGATGGGGATGGTAACCTTGTGGCAGACGTGACAGTTCCGGATAAAACCACCAAAAATAGCAACCATTGATTTTTCTTTGTCTCTAGATATCTGCTTATGTGGCGAAATTTTCCTAGCAATATTCAGTTGAATTTTATTAAATCATAATAAACTGCTGTTATGATTCCTTTATTGCTTGTTTTGCATTTCGCCAAGCATAACATTGGATAAAAGAGAATCTCCCTTATTAGCATTCAATACAAAAGGTAGCATTGGCACATCTCAACTTTAATAAATAGACATTATGGACGACATTGTATTCTCATACACATGAGAGCATTTAGTTAGCAAACAATAGTTACACGTTGCATCAAATATTGTAAAAGTATTTCTGATAAGTGAAAGTTACTGGTGTCTTATTTTTTAGCTTTCCCCCTCTCTTGTGCCTTTGAATTTCTGGAAATAAAATTCTAGATTCCACAGCGACCTTTACAGGACTTTCCTTCCTCATTGGCAATTCCAAAACCCTGGTGGAAGCCTTGCTACTGTTATTGGTTTGCATTGGTAATATGGATCTCCCGGTTCGCTCAGTAGATTCGCCAACATCACGCTTTCTTGTCGGAGCTTTTTCCTTTTCGGACGATTCGACTACTGATTCTTTTACAGGAGGAGGACCATCGATTTTTTCTTCGACTTCTAAACTCTTCGGAAGCTGAAGCTGAGCGTTTCGTCTACTTTCTCGACTTTCTTCAGGAGCACAGTTGTTTTTTATACAATCTTTGAAAGCTGTTAAAGCCCAAACATTCTTACGGAAATAATTTTCTTTCCACTCCGGAACACTAGTAAGGTCGATGTCGTCGGCGTATCCCCAACCTGGTTGTAGTCCATAAACTGATAGAGCTTTTTTTCTATTTTTAACTACTGAATCTGGTTTATTATCTTTTTTGCTTTCATTTATCTTTCGTGCGGGTACAAGTGTAAAGGGTATCATGACATTATCTCCAATCTCATCAGGATTAGCCATAGACTCGTACAGACAAACAATGAAGGTGATACGTTCCTGTTGGTCTTCGTCCGTTGTCCTTGCAAATCCTACGCCCACTTTCCTGCTTCCCTTCCACAAAAGGTTGCACAATGGATCTGTAATGAATAATTATGTTTTTACTGTTCACTCTGATATGTTTATCCACTTTAAATGCATATTTGAGCTTGTAATAAGGGCCTCTCTAAACATATAAAATCGCAAGAGACTTGTTTCTCAGGCCAGATGAAGGCCTATTGCAGAATATTTGAGCTTGATGACATGATTACTAAAAGGTTTGTACGCGATTTGTCGTTCTCTTCCCATGAATCAGCAAAACCATGGAACTTGATCGTTTCGTACCAGGAATTCACGGATCTGTAGCAATGTGTCCATAGTTCTTGGTCTTTCCCATCTTTTCCATCACCAACGTAAATGTTTTCTCCTCGTTCCTTAAGGCTATAGAAAGTACAGAGAGGAGATACAGAAAGTGAGTATATTCACACACTAGTTCTGCCAATTAGAAGTAACTCCAAACTTTTTCTCACCGTCCGGATTGCAAAGGTTTCTTATAAAATGCACATAAGTTGGCTTGTATAGACGCCTCTTTGCATAACTGAAAGAGACAATTATATATATTAGGCATCAAGTTGAGCACGAAAAATGGGTGTTGAAGGAGTGAACGAAGAATGAGCTGATAACATGGAGGTGATGGCGAGGATACAGTACACAATTAGTTTCATATACGACTTACGTCTTTGTCTATTTCCAACGGAGGACTCAAATGATGAGCTCGGTAGTAGTTGTGAGCATCAAGGACCGCTGTGGGGTAATATTTGGGATTTGCCTGAAAACTCTGCAGTGAAGAGCAACAAGCAAATAATATGAGTTAAATTGTTTAATTTTGAGATCAGAGCAGACTATCTGTATATTATTATATATGAAATAAATAAGAAGAGAAATCCATGTTTGTTATTAATTTATACATATTACGCATACTAGGTTTTTGTTGGTGGACACTATACATACCACTTACCCAGCAGTTTCCCATCTTGATCAGCAGAACTATATAGCAGCAGTGTATGCTATGTCAGCAGAAAAGAGTAATATTTTGAAGATTGTTCTGAGTTCCGACGGTATTTATTTATTTTAATTAAATTAAATATTTCCTATCTTGCAAACACCACCAATGCTGTTTTATTGAATGGTACGGTGTACGGTACAAGTATTGGCTAACTTCTAGTTATCTAGTTCCCTGG
>JAQFXU010005286.1:0-11907 GCA_034693705.1 Spatulosminthurus flaviceps | reverse complement strand
AGCCCGAGCCATTTTATCGTGACGGACTCAGAAGAATTGGTTTTAAAACACCAGGATTTACTTAAAGACAAGGCTTTCCTAATGATTTTGAACGCTTCCGCTGAATTAGACCTGAGCCCTGGATTCGTTTTGATATCACAAAAATACACGGAATTCAGTTCATTTGCACTTTTTCGACACTCCCCAGACCGCCAAATTCAAACTACTGTGGTCTCAATTGACGTTCCGGACTACGGTTGGATTGAGACTTTACAATCTAAACTTGAAGATGCGAACAACGAAAGAATCGTAATATGGTCGGCAGCCATCAATTCTGGTATCAATGGCCTTACAAAATGTCTGATAAAGGAACCTGGCGGACACCGCATTCGTAGTTTCCAAATCTTTGGCCCGTCTTCAATGAACTATGATGATATCAGTAATAGCGAATTAATAGCTGATCAAATTCAACGTGACCTTGTCTTCAATACTTATCAAGGTGGATCCTGGGGTTGCTTCACTAATCAGTCAGTGCCTCTCTCCGACTTAGAAACTCCCCGCAGTATTGCGCATGCTTACGCGGATATTCAAAATGTCGGGGATCTTTCCTCCCTATGTTGGATCCAGAGTCCCTGTAATCTTCAGCCCAAGAATTTAATTGAAATTCATTACTCTGCTTTGAATTTCAAAGACGTTATGCATGCGACCGGAAAGTTATCTAAAAGTACCTTGCCTGAGCAGCTGCACCGGGAGTCATGCATCCTTGGATTTGAATTCTCGGGAACATTCGGCAACAAACGAATTTGCGGTTTAGCACCAAATAAGTGCTTGGCCACGGCACTAGAAGGCAAGCCCAGCATGGTTTGGGATATTCCGGAAGAATGGTCATTAGAAGAGGCCGCGACTATTCCGGCGGTTTATGCCACGGCTCTCTACGGCCTTATCGTCAAAGGGCGGATGAGGCCCGAGGAGTCGGTTCTTATTCATTCTGGTTCTGGTGGCGTGGGTCTTGCTGCCATTACCATAGCACTGAGCATGGGATGCAAGGTTTTTACCACGGTCGGCTCCGCACAAAAGCGTGAATTTTTGAAGGAGAGATTTCCTGAGCTTAAAGACAGTCAAATATCAGATTCAAGAAACGCGCTTCGATTCGAACAGGACGTTCTGATTGGAACCCACGGAAAGGGGGTGAACTTAGTATTGAATTCCTTGGCACAAGAAAAATTGCAGGCCTCAGTCCGATGTTTAGCCATGAATGGGCGGTTTATTGAGATAGGAAAGTTCGACGTGCTAAATAATTCCGCTTTAGGAATGGAAATATTGTTGAAGCAGGTGCAGATCCAGGGAATATATTTGGATTACTTGATGGTATCGGATATTGAGGAGAAACAGGAGTTGGTAGATTTAATGAAGGAGTTTATTGGGCGCGGATACGTGAAACCCTTGCCCTTTACCTCCTTTGAATCCCATGATTTGGAAGGAGCGTTCCGATACTTAGCAAGTGGCCGACATCTAGGAAAGGTCTTGGTGAAGGTGAAAAATTCTTTGAGTGAAATCAAGGCCGTTCCAAGGACCTATTTTTATCCAGAAAAAACCTATGTTATCATTGGTGGGTTGGGTGGCATGGGCCTGGAAGTTATCGATTGGATGGTGGAGCGGGGCGCGCGGGAACTTTTCATCATATCAAGATCCGGACCTAGAAATTCCTATCAGAAATATATGGTAGAAAAATGGCGGGAATTAGGCGCAAACGTTTATTTAGAAAGTATTGATGTCTCATGTATGAAAGAAGCTTGCCAAATGTTACTAAATGTCATATCAATTGGACCAATTGGAGGGATATTCAATTTAGCTTTGGTTTTAGAAGACGCGCTCTTTGAGAATCAATCTCCTGAGAAATTTGAAACAGTTGCGAAGGGAAAAATTCTAGCAACTTTAAATTTCGACTCACTGTCCAGACAATTGGCGCCCAATATCGACCATTTTGTAGTTTTTTCAAGTGTTGTTGCTAATAGGGGAAATCCCGGACAAAGCAACTATGGATTTGCGAATTCGGTGATGGAGCGGGTTTGTGAGAAGCGGAAATCTGATGGTTTACCTGCATTGGCAATTCAGTGGGGTTTAGTGGGGGATGTTGGATACACTGCAGATATGTTTAAGGGGAAGAGTGCGATAATGGGTATGGAGCCTCAGACCATAGGATCTTGTATTTATACATTAGATCTCCTCTTGCAGCAAGAGCGTACAGTAGTAAGCTCCTTGGTTACGATGGAGGATGAAAAAGAGAGGGTCGTCAATGTCAAGGAAGCGTCTTTAGCGGATGCGGGGGCCCGGATCTTAGGGATACAAGATTTGGCAAAAGTGGACCCAAACGCGACATTGAATGAAATGGGAATGGATTCCATCATGGCGACGGAACTTAAGCAAACTTTGCATTTAAAGAGGAATATTGTTTTACCATCACAGGCCTACGGCAAATTAACGTTTAAATCTTTGCTCGAAATGGAATGATGAAAGTGCTGATTGTGAGACAATGCATCGCTCTTTCAGCCTGATATTTTTCATGTACCAGCATTTTGTTGAATAAAAGTTACTGCAAATCGTTCTTCATTTCAGCTTGGCAATATTTATATGTATAATTGTTCTGCAACTTGTTAAATATTGGTTTGCCTTTACAGGCCAATGGTAAATTAACGTTTAAAGCTGTATTCGAGATGGAACGATCTCGATGTAAATTTGGCCTGCTTTAAACTTTCAAAATCCCTACTTATTTTTTGAGTAATTATTATTGGACAGTAGTAAATTATTTTATTTTAAAGAATAAAAATTATTGAACACATTTTCTATACAAGTTCCAGTTTTGTATAACCTACGCAAATTTATAGGACATAATTATTATCGCAGAGCTTTATTTTAAGTGAACAATTTAAAACCAAGGTAAATCATTTTAGTTGTTTTCCTTAGTTTCTCGTTCATGTAAGTCATTTTTATAAATTGCATACAAAGAAACTTAAGGACTGGCGTAAGGAAAATTGTAGGTAATCTTTTAACTTGGATTTTAGTAAATATCAAAGCTGAACACAAAATAAATATTCTTAAAGTTATGGGAAATTTTACATTTTTACCCTATTTATAGGAAATATGCCCTAAATGGGCACGTGCTCTAAAAAGTCGTAGTTATAAAAATTGTGTATGGGCTCATTTCTATACTAAAGCTTGATCCTAATTTAATACGAAAATATAAATTTACCACAGCGGCATTATGGCATACATGACCGAGATGTGTACTTGATAAGCCATTGCTATTAGAACCTTGGTGGGTTGAAATCGGAAAAAAATCCTAGTCAAATGTAGTTTAAAATTTTTGTCACCTAATATTGAGACCATTGATTTAATTTGTTTTTCATTCAAGTCTGTGGATATAAGTTTTCAAAAATCTTACCGTTACCACAAGAAGTTACAAATATGCTGTATCGAAACGATCTAAAAATTTCCTTCTTTTTTCTTTACTGGGCCGCCAAGTTGGGGTTCCTACCGTTTGACATGGAGAGGAATGTGAGTGAAATTAAATTTCAAGAATGTTGGTGGAAAAAATGGATTTATGGGGTATTGGAAATTCTTCAAGTTATTCATGGTCTTATTGCATTTTCCGGATTGATAAATTTCTACCAAAGTCCGGATTCCAAGGGCACATGTCCCCATCCAATTGCCTCTTGCCTTCTCTTTGCTCTCTATCCTTGTCATGTCTCTATAGTGCACACGTATTGGGCTCATCCGAAAGAGATTTTTTATATAATTCGGGCATGTAATTCTTATTTACCGGACAAACCATTTCTCACCACGGATAATGGCGTGAAATTTGGAGGGATTTTCAAGAAATCCGTCCAAACTTTGAGCAAGTCTGAAAAAATCCATCGTATTTTGATTGGTAATTTTGAAAAAATTTTTTTTCAAATTTGGTGGCTACTTCAATTTCAAAAGCTTTTTCATATCTTGTTTAAATTTCGGTAATCGTTGGTAATGTTTCCCAGGAAAAAAAGAAATCAACAGCCTTCTCAGAAATAGAACAAGCCTTGAACTTCTCATCATTTATGTAGCTCCTCTATCCTACGCAACGGCCTTGGTATTTTTAAGCATACCTTTTATGGATCCATCAGCCTTCAATTTTCTCATAAATAATTTGCATGGAAACTTGAGAGCGGAGCTTTTACTAGTAATTCCGCTATCTCTTCTGGAACTCGTTATAACTCTAACATGGACATCTGCGATATGTTTCGCACTCATCCACCAGCTCATCTATCTCTACATAATTAACCAAATGCTGAGAAAAATTAAGGAAGATTTAAAGTAAGGAATACATTTTCATTTTATTTACTTTCATTATTTACAAATGCCTTCGAAAATTACTAATAGGAATCTATAATATAATTAATCTATAGAAATAGAAATGGGCTGGAGATTTTTAAATTCTCAAGGACATTCAGAAAATTGCGGGAACTCCAGCTATTGGTTCAAATGGGAAACCATACCACAAAATGGATCGTGTGTATTTCCAAGGAAGCTATAATTCTCATTGTGATATTCTTAACGGTGTACTGCATTCAATTTAGTAGAGATAGCAACATAATCTTCATTCATTTATCAACTGTTCTTGTAGCTTCCGTGGTTTATTCTGTCTCTTACAAAAGCGCGGCAAAATTTCAGGATGAAATGCGCAGTCTCAGTTGGATTTTAAGGGGGCGAGCGTGGGAAAGGAACAGACACTGTACTGCAGTAACTAAATATATGAAATCCATGCCAAAGCTTGGGATACAAGTGGGGATCTTCAAAATGGTGGGGAAAAAATTTTTCCTGGATTTTGTGGATTTTGTTATACGAAAAGTCATAGAATTATTGTTACTTATGTAATCGATGCCTAGTTAGTTTAACTGAAATTGGTACGATGTGATGGAAATTCTTGCCGTTTAGTAATTACTAAAACCCACCGGTGTAATTACTTACAATAAAATTCTAGACAATGTGAATGAATTAATAAAATTATTAATTAATTGCTCCTGCGCACTAGCTCCACTTTGAACGCTGGCGCATGGTACCCCAGAGCAACTTTACCGTCTAAAGATTTAAGATTTGAATGAGACCGAACATGGTAAGATTGGACAATTCTAGCTACATATAAAAATAACTGATCCCTGGCCGTCGCTTCCCCCACACAAGATCTTTTTCCTGAACCAAAGGTAAAGAGTTGATCGGATTTTAAAAATTCTCCATTTGGACCAATAAATCGTTCGGGTTTGAACTCATCCGGATCTTTCCATACATCTGGATCCATATGGCATCCAAAGAAGTTTCCGATGATGTAAGTTCCTTTTTCGATGGTATAACCCCTGAAATTAGTATCTTCGAGAGCCATGTGAAACCAAAAGGGAATTACTGGAGTTACACGGAACATTTCCTGGATGAAGGCTTGTAAATAAAGCAAGGTAGGGCGATCGTGTAGTTCAGGTATTCTTTCCATACCTATCACCAGGTCCAACTCATTCTGAAGACGGGTTTGCACTTTCGGAAATTGGGATAAATACAGGATGATCCATTCCAACATTGCACCTGTTGTTTCTATAGCAGCGCTCAACATGTCGAAGATAATGGGGCGGATTGGATCCTCTGAAAAATTATGAGAAATTAAGATATTTAAATAATGGAGGAAAGGTTTGGGCAATATTATATATATAATCGTAGATAAAAATATATCGTATTATTTGGACGACATCCATCAAAAAGTTTGGTCAAATCGGAGAAAATTCTGGTCAAAAAGTCCAAACACTGGCCATGTACCGGTCGTTAAAAAATTATTCATAAAATTCGATGACCCATAGTACCTTTGCAAGTTATGGAAGAAACTTACTTGAAAAATGAAAAACTGAGTGAACATCCTTGGTTGATTCAACTTCATCCATAAGAGCATCAGCCACATCCCTTGGTTGGTTTACTACACGACTCTTAAAATGCTTCTCCAACAAAGGAGCTAAAATTGTCATCCCATCCATGAAAACCTTTTCAATAAATTTCCTTCCTGATATTGACCATGGGATCCATCTAGTGAGCGCAGGCGCAAAAACGCAAGCCTTCAGTAAAAGTCCAGGAACTTCGGATACCCTGCAAGATACATATATGTAGTACAACAGTGTTAAGTACAAGTAAAACTTGGAGTAAAAGAAAGCGCGTAACGTTGATTCCTAAAATACTAATATAAAAAGCCATTGCGTTATTTGCATTTGGCATTTTGCATGATGACCACCAGAAAATTTTCTTACACGTTTAACCTCTCCACCACACTTAACAGGTTCGTGTCATTCTGAGGAACTTTCTCGCCTAAAAGTCGATGTGCTACGCCATTGATGGTTGGGATATTAAAAGCACCTTTAACAGAGAACGCTTTCCCTCCATAGCTGTCAAAGTATTTAAAAAGCTGGGTAATTTCCTCATGAGTAACTGCCTCTTCGGCGGCGATCCCCAAACCAAAATGCTTGGAACTTCGGAACAAAACCTTCCGCTTTTGACTTGTGTCGTCTGTCCATAGTAAACCTGGAATTTAAAATCAACTTGATTTTTTTTTCATCACAAAACAACAATGGCAGGCACCTTTTAATTAGTACATACCTTGATGCCCCATGATATCCTTGTACATGCAATCAATTCGGCCGTTCAATGACTTGAGTCTACAAGCTTCTCTTACTACGTCTGATCCATTCAAGAGGATGCCCCTAAATAGAATAAGAGTTATTGAAATTTTTAAACAATTTCTCCAACAATTTTGATCGCTGCTAAAATTTAATACGATTTAAACCGCTAAAATTTTAGTGGACACTTACTTAAACGGACCTAATTTTGTATAAGTTATAGCACCATAGGCTCGTCCAATTTCCGTACATAACCTCCCAGGATGAGGATGAAGGAATAATTGTAGCATCGTTATAATCGGCGGTATTCCTGAAGCTACAAATACTTGATGACTAAGTATCAACTATTTATTGTTATTTTATAGCCTCAGTCGTAGTTAACCTCTATTAATAAGTGTAATTAAAATTTTCATGTGTGAGTGTATGGTATGAATTTCGATACTTACAAGGTGGGTGGTTCATCTTCTCTTGTTTTTCATTTCTTGAAGTAAGGACTAAAATCCCAGCAATTACAAGCAGAAGAAGTACTCCGGAAAGCATGACGCTATATATAATTTTAGATATACTTATAATAAGCAATAATAATAATTATTGCTTATTGTTTTCTTTGAACGTGAAATGCTGTCCAGACAATCGAATATGATCTTAAATTATTTATTCAAATAGTATTTGATCTTATGGTCCTCCACCTACATGGCCATGAACGTAAAGAGTGATCCGTGTATTATTATTTGTGCATCTGTTTATGGCATTTCCTAGCCCCGAAACTCTTGTGTAATGAGTAATTTCATGACAAAAATCCCAAAAAATGCGAACCCATAGAAGCAATGACAATGGGTAGTTTCATATAAAATATCCAAATATATAGTGGAATATGCTGCACGTTATTTTAGAATTTGGAACTATTATTAGAAGGTATGATTTTCCATACAAGACGATGGATCACATGCTTCGAAATTTAAGATGCGAATGTGCACATTCTTCATGAACTTACCCACAATAACTGAATTTATGCGGCACGAAAATATTAGTTATGCAATCACTCAAAGCATACTATTTCAAATCAATTATCAGCCAAACAATTTTTCTCATCGCCATAGCTCACTTTATATTTCGACTTGTTATGGAAACTTGTTCCCTGGGAATGTTAACTTGTAAGTAGACGAGCTTTTTGAGGAACAATAATTGGTGCTTGAGAACTCACACAGCACGAAGGAGGCACGATTAAGCTTGAGAAAACAATAGCAAGAGTACTTATACATACGTGGTCTTGGGATTCATACTTCATACACAATAATAGTAATTATTATTATTATTATTTCCTTATAATACAAATAAATTATCCTTATTTAAATATATGAACGTATATGAAATTATTGACATTATTATTCTGTCACGGATGTTTCCACGTTATCTGCTGAAGAATCTTCATGAATAAAAACAAAAATAAAAACCCCAAGATGATGAACAAAAAACATTTTATTGACTTAATAACATCACGCACAGTTCATCTGGTGTGGTGTACAGTAAAATAAAAAGAAATGACTGAATCAAAAATACGAGTTTTTGCCCGATGAAATGATACATAATTTAAAACACTAACGACTTCTTCTTTGAAAAATAGTCTTGAATTCTGAGCAATGATAGCCCATTCCATAAGCTCCACGAAATTGCTTAAGCTTGTTCTCGGGAATTAATAGTGTGTATGACTGAACTAGTCTTGTAATGTACAGGAATAATTGATCCTTTGCCGTTATCTCTCCAACACAGGATCTCTTGCCGAATCCAAAGGTAAAGAGTTGATCTGACTTGACGAAATTTCCGGCTAAGTCCAAGAATCTCTCGGGTTTGAGCTCTTCGGGATCCTCCCACATTACAGGATCCTTGTGAATTCCATAGAAATTACTTACGATGGCAGTCCCCTTTTGAATTGTGTATCCTCGGAATGTTGTGTCTTCCATGGCCATGTGATATGCAAAAGGTACGACGGGGGCGATGCGAAAAATTTCTTGGAGGAAAGCTTGAACGTAAGGGAGATGGGGTCGATCAGAAAGTGCGGGAGGTCTCTCCCTTCCCACCACCCCGTCCACTTCCGCTTGGAGTTTCTTTTGAACTTCCGGGTAATGAGATAGATAGAGGACAATCCATTCCAGTAATGCGGCGGAAGTTTCAATAGAGGCACAAAACACATCGAAGAGAATAGGACCGATGGGATTTTCTGGAATTCCAAGTATAAACTTTTTAGTTTTGTAACAGATAAATACATCCGGTTCTTCATGGCGAAAGATCCCGACGTAATAAAACCTTACAAATGTGACTGTAAATAAACTGATCTACAACTGAAACTGCGGCGTTTGCATCTAATCATTTTGATGAGCTCAACTAATTACATCGACAACTTGACTCACTATAGAATACTTTTAACGCTGGGCACTTAATCCTAATTAAATAGCATTAAAAACCAAACTCAATTACGTGAAGAATGAAAGGTCGATTCGGGATCAGAGGTTTCTTCAACTTCGTCCGCTAAAGCATCTACAAGATCACGGGGTTGATTCGGAATCCTAGAGCTAAAATGCCGGATTAAATGAGGTTCACAAAATCCTATCCCATCCGCCACAGCTTTCTTGACAAAGTTCCATCCGGAAAGGAAACCCGGCAAAAATTTCGCGAGTGGAGGTGCAAATAAACATGCGCGCATGATATTATTAGGAATCTCTGAAATTCTACATAAGTATTATCCTCCATATTGTATTATTACCATTTACAATTAAATTAAAACTTCATCTGGTAGACTGGTCGCATTATATGCACTTACATCTCCAAACGGTGGACAATATCCTTCAAAACTGGATCATCATGAGAAACTTTCTCTCCTAAAAATAACTGAGCCACACCATTTAAAGTGGGGATGTTAAAAATATGCCGAACTGACAAAGCTTCCCCTTCCAAACTATCGAAATGCTTGAATAATAGGGAAATCTCTTCATGCACATTATTCTGTGTTGATTTTCCATCCAAAGCAAAATGCCTAGTGTTACGAAAGATAAACTTTCGTTTTTCTCTCGTTTCATCTGTCCAAAGTATACCTACAAACAATGAAAGGAAAACTTCTGTCATATGGAATGCTTTTAGCAGATATGTAACTGAAATTTAGACCGAATCTCTGTATACAATAAGTTAAATTGAAATCAGTGGACTATAATAGTATGGAGTTGGGAAGCTGTACCTTTCTGACCAATTACCTCTTTGTACATACAATCCATCCGACCATTCAGCTTTGGATGCCTACAGGCTTCTCGAACTTGCCCAGTTCCATTAAGTAAGAGCATTCTGAAATGTTCAATATATAGACAATTAACCTGACAATGAGTCTCACATAGACACCTGACCCATACATTGTTGGACTGATGTAAGTGCGTACTTCAATGGGCCAAACCCGACATGTAAAATCGGCCCATACAGTCGGCCTAACTGTGTATACAGATTGCCTAAGTTAGGATGCCAAAATATCCACAAATAGATTATAGCTGATGGAATTGGTATGCCTATAATTAAAAATAAATGTAAAACACATGAAATTCCATTTCCCCAATATTTCTCCAGACATCACAAAATTTGTTACACGGTATTAAAAACAAAATAAATTGAGCGAATGTGACTAAAAAATCATAGCACGGATAAAAACTTTTCCATAACCGATAATGATAGTACTAAAATTAAAAATTTGACGCATGCAAACGAAACTTCCTTGCACACAGATACATACTTTACTTTATTTTGGAGAAAATAAAGCTTCCACAAGGAATACTGCTTTCTCAGATTGTTTTAGCAGTGAATAAAACTGGTTTTTTTTAAATCACGGTCACCTTAAATTATTGCAGTGCAGTGTAAAGTGTTTAAAACTGACCTGGTGGAAGATTGTTGACGTTCGTTTTGAAACCAAAGGCAAGGATGACGAACACGATTGCAAATAAAGCTAATGTTAAAATTATCATTTTGATAGGATTTTACAACTTTTGATTGATTTTTATATAAATGGATTCGAGTTATTTGTCTGGAAGCAACTAATTTGTGTAGGTCTTTAGAGTGGGAAAAGTTTATCTTGGCAGATTTTGGTGAAAGTTGACCTATATACTAATTATACTGCTCATTACCTTTCTTCTTGTTGGGAGTGTATACTAGATCCACCCCTAACAGAGTATGGTTCAAAAAATCACCCACTTATTCTAAAAACCCGCCCACTGGGGTTTACTGGGTTGAAAGGGTTTTTGGCTTTTGCCTTGTAAGTACAACATGCATGTGTAATAATAACATCTAAAATATTATGAACAAGGGCATTTTATTGAAAATGTTCTAAATAATTATACACTCATATTTTGACCCGCCAAAAGGAATTAAGTGTACATACATGCATTTGATAAAACACCCGTTTTATAATGCCCCAAAAACTCTGAGCCACCTCCTACTTCCTAATTACAAGTGGATAGGTCGATAGGTTACTAACATTGTTCACCTCCCTGGGTCCCTGGGTGGTAGTCATGTTGTAATATATACGGTCAACCCATAAAGTTGGTCGACTGATTGTGAGGCAAATAGCCACCATAATAACCTATTTGTAATAACTAGAGTAGGGTACACGAGTTTTAAAAGCTATTCAGGTGCACACATCCCTTCAAGCTTCTGGCTTTTAGTGCACTATTGTTCCGAATACTTTTGGTTCGGTAAAGGAAAATTGCTTCGGCGAGTCACAAATTGTCAAGAGCCCTGCATATGTCTCCACGATTTTATCAAAAGCTGACAAGGAAAACTTTTCCCAAACTAACGACGCATAATGTCAATTTTCCTTATTGTCCTTTGGCTCACAAAGAGGCAACTGTTTCACTGTTTGAAGTTGAACTTTGATTGAGTGAGTGAACGCTTTCCTTTTGAAACTGTTTTTGGATTTCGTACTATGTGTTGGAAACGACCACTTCGCATTTGGCAAATATTCACGGCTTTTGATTTGAGGCTGAGCTTATACAGTTCGTTCGTGCTATAAAAATCAAAGCAATTTAGAGCTTGGCTTTTGCAACCGGGATTTTTTAAATTAAGGATTTTCTATATCAAAATTAAGAAGAACTAGCACAGGGAGAGCCCACTTCGTGGGCGAGCCTAAATCAAGCCCGCTATGAGTGTGATTTAAGCCAATCAGGAGGCTTCTGTCAGCTTGCGCTTATTGGCTCGCTGCCAGAGCCCGGTACAAAGAAGG
>JAQFXU010005285.1:0-11908 GCA_034693705.1 Spatulosminthurus flaviceps | reverse complement strand
GAGAGAGACTCTACATAAGAGAAAATAGTACTTAAGAGGGAAGTTTCTGACTTTGCCAACCGAATCATAGGGAAGTGATACAATGAGAAAGGAATTTGTGGTTTTGCTTTGCCGTTCTTGATTAAAATCCTGTCATTCCACTTAAGAAAAGTTTCAACTGGGGTATTTCCTACGTAGTCTGTATTTTGTCATTATATTGAAGTTCTTATGCTTACACATTTCCTCTACTAGTTCTGTTCTACAAGCTGTTCTTGTGGGGTTGTTCCTAGGTGAAAGTTAAAAAGTGGAAAAAAGGTTTGAGAGACTATGGGAATTTGTGGGAGTAGTAGTGAGAGAGAGAAAGAGAGAGGACAGTGAGAATTTAATTAAGTGAAGTAATAATAATGAAGATAATAGAAATTCTATGATGCATTTGACAGGTAACGGATACGCGCTTGACACCCCGTGCTGTGAGCAGACTTCTCGGCAATGGCTCTACACCATCCGACCATTACATGGAGTCCACTCCGTCTCCAAGACCTCAAATGCCCTCTCCCCCAACATCAGTTCCGATTTCTCTGCCCACCTCCGTGGCAATTCCCAATCCAAGTTTGACCGAATCCCGGCATCTCTTCGCGCCCTACGCTCCGCTCTTCAATTCAGTCCGCAGTAGTTTGGAGTCACCGCCGACCATGCTTCCTCATCCTATGATTAACCCTGCGGACTATGTACAACAATTAAGGGAGATTTCAGCAGCTCAACAAGCTCAGAGAGAACTGCAGAGAGAACCTGTTCATCAACAAACGATTCTAGAGAGAGAGCGGGGAGGTTCAGCTGGTTCAGCGGATTCAGGGGATACGACTGGAGGAAGTTATGACATTGCTCCGGGGGTTGTGTATGGACCTGGTAAGAGATACACCTTTGATACCTTTCAAGTTCTTTTATAAGGAAACGTTCCGCCATTTTTCATAAGTTCCATAAGTACAAGGATATACTCCATCACTACAGATTAAATGAAGGAGGATTTCTCCTAAAGGTATAGAACTATATAGTAATAAGTGCTCAAACGAAGTAAACCACAATTGGTGGGGAAGGAAGGAGCAGAATTCTCACGTACTTACGACTCCTTTATTTTTAGGGCAAGAATCCTAATAAATATTAATATCATTAGATTTTACATATAGTTGAGACTGAGGATTCTTTTATTGGCAAAATTGAAGTTAAATGTGAGACTTTAGGATATGAGAGTAGTAAGTAGAAATCGTGGTAAGTATACAAAGCTCTAGTCTGGAGCTGAGATAAAGGTACTTTGAGGGAGATGGAATGAATCAATAATTCTTAAACGAACCATGTGTATTTATTATGCGGACATATGGTTTCTTTTTCTAGAACACACACACACACTCACTCTCTCACACATAGGAAGAGAAAAACAGACATGAAATGAAACCGCAAAGTAACTCACACTTGCCCCTAACTCCTTCCTACATATTACTTACGAATGAATATTGAAATCAAACACCTGAACCAAGTCGTTCGTATCGGTACATTAACGTTACGTAGACCTTACACGTATCATTACTCATTCCTATATAGCCAAGCAATAGCAGTAGTACAGGTTTAGCTAAGAATAACACTCACTTACTTGGTCTAGTTAAACTAGCCTTATTTTCTAGCTGTATAGTCATACAGTCATACCTACATAATATATGCCTGGACCTACAAGTGTATTTTATTTCACAGGTCATTCAAGCTCAACCCTCACCCCAATGCATTTGAGAAAAGCTAAACTCATGTTCTTCTGGGTGCGATACCCATCCTCAGCAGTTCTCAAGATGTACTTTCCTGATATTAAATTCAATAAGAATAATACCGCACAGTTGGTGAAGTGGTTCTCTAATTTTAGGTATGTATTTCTCAATATTCTATTACCATCATCCTGTGTTTTTAGCTCTGTGTGCATGTTGATGTTTCCTATGCATGTTTTTATGCCTCTACATCTGTAAAGCTTCTAGAGGTTTGCAGATGCTCTCAATATTTCTTTCTCTTCCAGAGCATGTATATACTCGCACCTTGCTAGTACCTATGCTCACATGTGTGTGTATATGTTTCTATGTGTGTACACCACTTCTATATCAATTTTGACTTTTCTCTCCTACGACTGGCTCTGCTATGTTCAATGCCTGCATTCTTTTTGAAGTTCTTATGTCTCTGCTAGTGCAACCCCCATCTCTCTCGCCTCTCTTCTCTCCTGCTCGTTTATTCTATGTCTTGATTTTCCTTTCGTGTAATGAGTGTGGCAGTTCTTCTTGAAACAAAAATTTTCACTTTGCATATCTCGCTATGTATATGATGTGTATATGGAGTTTTTTCTCTCCTCTGAGTACTACACACACTCACACGTGCTTGCTTATTCATCTCTTTTCTCTGAAACTATAGTCTCAGGCTGAAATCCTTATAAGGACTTGAGTACTTTCCTGGTTCTTGGTTCCCTTTCTCTCTCTCTCTCTCTATCCTGACTTCATGACGCTATTTGATGTTGTTCATTGGACCGAGACATTCTTAATGAATGTGAATTTTTTTGCATGTTGTTTTAATTAGAGAGTTCTACTACATTCAAATGGAAAAATACGCAAGACAAGCACTGTCTGAAGGAATTAAAATCGCTGAAGATATTCATGTTAGTACCGAGAATGAGCTCTACCGTGTTCTGAATCTTCATTATAATCGGAATAACCACATTGAGGTATAAACTATTTTACTTTTTTTTCTCTACTTACCCAAGTACTTGTTCATAAGACTCTTTGATTTCTCTCTCTCTCTCTCTCAATTCCTGATTTATTCCTTTCTGTTCCATTTCCCTCCCATTTTTATTTATATGAATTATTCAATATGTACCATATGAGATAGAGTACTGGAATTATTCCGAGTCACTACATTGTATAAGGAAATCTACCTATAACTAAAAAGCATGTGCTTGTGGCAATATGGGAAAAAAAGAAAAATCAACCAAATTTTTTTTTCTAATAAGGAATTGAATCAGCACATGAGTCTTTCCTTGCAAATGAAGTGCAATATGTATGTAAATAAATATCTTTAGATGGTACATATTTGAGCATATAGTATAGAAAGATTTTCAGATGAGTATGGGAACTATTAATTAAAAATCCCCGTTTGATTCTCTGCACGTTGACAGGTACCCACCAACTTTCGTTACGTGGTTGAGCAAACCCTCCGTGAGTTCTTTAAAGCTATTCAATCCGGGAAGGATGCGGAGCAGTCATGGAAGAAGGCAATATACAAGGTTATTACATTTTCATATACTTAATGTTTCCAAGGATTGAGCCTTCCTCCCTTCCTCTTTGAGCTTTAACAGTGTTACTAACAGTGGACATTTATTGTGTTTCTTTTTCAAAGCAGATTATTGCACGTTTGGATGATCCAGTTCCGGAGTACTTCAAGTCACCTAATTTCCTTGAGCAGCTCGAGTGAGTACGTTATTAAACATACAACCCCGTAAAAATGTTAAGCCAAAAAATATTTATTGGTTATTATGAATTTTAACTACTAAACTACTACTACTACTACATTATAAGTATTACTAGTGATTAATTACCCGTAGAGGGTTTTATCCCACAAGATATACAAATTACATGACCCTCGATTAATATATTCGTTTTTATATGCTATACATTATATTACATATATACTATACTATATAATTACCTATATAAGATTTGATCTATTTAATTTTTTTTTAAAAAGTTTAGCTCCCTGTTTTAGGATAGTCAATAATGATTGAGCATATATGATAGAGCATTAAGTACTGAATTAGGGTTATTATTTATTATTATTATATATATGATAGAAAAAAACTAGGGAGGATGATTGTACTGTTATTTTGCATACGTATGTAAGTACACAGTAGATATTGTGTAGAGAGGTATGAGTATAAACTCAAATGTTGCACCATAACATTTCAGTTATTTGGAAGTTTTTTTCTTCGGAAGGAAAAAAAAAGCGTTCACATAAAACACATTACTAGTCTCCCTTTTAGTCTGCACCTTACATTCACGTGAGAATATAATATGTATACATTTGCTAAAAAAAATTGTCAATTTCTTTTAGCATAATGTTTATTTATTGCAATGTTAAATACATATAGATTTAAATGTTTCACTAATTATATATATAAATATATATATAAAATAATAAGATTATGGCTACATTGTTATACCAATATTATTATGGTACTACAAAAGTAGCTATTTATTTAGTTGTAAGTTGTACAAAACTTTTTATGTAGTTATAAAATATTTTCCGATTTTTTGTTTTTGACTTTTTCCTAGTCACGCATTTTATCACACACATTTCCACAAATAATATTTAATATATATGTGTTGTAGTAGTTTGTTATTATTACTCTACTACTACTACTACATATATTGTACATAAGGTTATAATAATTAATATGATCATTGCTATTGAGCTACTACTTGGTAATCATGATTACCCCTATTATATATATAGTATTGTCACCCTTATAACAACTTATGCTATGCATTTGCATGTAAATATATATACTATATACATACATACCCTTACTACTTATTTACTATATACATTGATTCTACAATTTTCTTAGCCATTCCATTTTGACTAATGATAATATTATTATTATACTGACAAGCTGGTTTTTAATACTTCTTATTAGCAACTGTTAATAGAATATTTGATTATGAATAAAATAATCCATTTTTAATCTCCTCGTCTTCTCTTTTCCTTCTCTCACCCTCACCCTCTACAAGCATAAATCACCCTAGTCAAACTGGGGTTTCGCACTTTCTTCCATCTATACATATATATATGTATATATATATGTAGCGCATTTATATATGTAATATACAGCGATGCATATTTATATAGAGTCATATATGACATACTTGAATTCATCCGAAGAGAGTGTGGAGTGATGCAAAGGAGAGCGCAGTCATACGTGCCGACTCAATGTACTATGTGATGACTTGTAAAAAGAAGAAACTTGAATCGGAATGACGGGATAGAAAACAATGCCATTGCATGTAATTAGGAGCATTTCTCCAAAAGAAAGCATTAATTGGCAGGTTGATGGAGATGAAGAGAGCAAGGAGCAGCAGGAGTCTATAAGCTAAAAACTAATGACAAAGAGAAAGAAAGGGTAAGCACATATGAGGAAACTAAGAAGTCTCACTCTCTCTCTCACTCAGCCAGTTATTTATAAAAGAAAGGAGCAAGTTTAATAAGACAGACAATTAGTAGCGAAGTATGGGAGTGTACATTGGAAAGAGAGAGAGAGAGAAAGAGTAAGATTAAGTGAAAGATGAAAGAGATTGTCGGAAGAAAAGAAGGTGAAAGATTGAGAGTTGTAGAAGGGAGTGTAACCGCATATATATGAGGAAAGTGTTGAGACTATCCTCGTTCGTAGGGCTATACTTCCGGTGTATTTTTCTCTAACTTCAAGTGTCAGGACATAACATGGAAGGATATGCTTCCCATGGCTTGTAGTTACAATTACCTTGCATACATTACCACATACTCGGAGAAGTGACTGGATTCACTGAATGAGAGAGTAGTTGTGTGGGATGTGTAAGTACTGAAAGGGTTGTGAATTATGTAGGAAGTTGAACATTACACGTAGTGAGAGACGGAGAGAGAGAGAGAGAGAGAGTAAGTTCCTCCACCTAAAAAAGGAAGGGGGTGAAATGCTGTAAGTCATTCGGGAAGACAAGGTTGGTTGCGTGTGAAACTAGGATGATGGGAGTAATGCTTTAAATACATATTCCATGGTCGGCACTGATTCTTATCGTATGTACAAACTTGAATGTTAAATTTCCAACCTTACCACACCTATAGACGGAGTCTCTACTTATACTCTCCAGATTTATTAGAGATTTCCTATTGCAAGATATTTTAACCAGGGCTATCTATGTAGACTGTGTAGTTAGTATCTAACCATCTAACTACTTACATACTTCCGCCTATGTGATTAGGAGCAAGTTGCAGGAAGCCTCGGAAACGTATGTGTTGTGTGTAATTAATTCCGGTGTGGGCGATATAGCTTGACATGAAATAAAAATTCCAGGCTCTGCCTCATTTCCATCCTCCATAGATATAATTTATAAAGTAACTGCACTGAGTGAGCAAAAAATAACTATCCTCGATGCCCCCTTTATTTTAAGAATATAGTTTTGTATTTGTATCTATTAAAGCAAAAAATTAAAGGACACTATTTTCATTGAATTGGACTCAGGAAATTCGTGAGATTGCTGGCAACATTTTCCTCTAGGATATAAGTGACAACCATTAAAAATACCTTTGTACGTCGTACCTTTAATTATAAAATTGTCTGCAAGTCCTGTTCCGTCCGTGCATGCAAAAGCTGAGGGTTTGTCATGCTAAAAGTCAAAGTTTTAGAGGTGAGTCAAAGAGGATTGATAGAATAAGAGCAAAGTTGACGTGGGATGATGGTGGACGAACGAGGGAACAGGAAAAGGAGAGATAAAGTGTGATATAGATGGGAAGTAAAGGGGACAAATCAAGATGATTTTAGAGAATTTTTTTCCTTTGCAAATACTCCTCCTCCTATATTTTTAGTACATTAGCTGACTCTCTCAGGCTTTTGTGTGAGTTTGTAGATATATGAACATGTAGATATAGAAGAGACTTGGTATGATTATACAGTCAGGGCATTTAGAGCGAGGAACACAACCTTAAATCGGCCGAGCCACTTCCGGTCTATAGAATAGTACAACTCCATCTCCATAATAAAAAACCCACTGTGTGGTAAAAAGAAAACAACGCACTTAACATGCTTCAACTTCTCAATGAGAAATTGTTTTCATTTCAATAATATAAAGCTGGAAATTTATAAATCTCTCTTAAAGTGCACAAAAAGGATTTACCAAGCATGAGTAGAGATTTCCTAGTTTCTATCCTTTATCTATTTTTTTTCATCCACAATGTAAAAAAGGAAGAGGAGGAGGAGGAACCTGCAAAAATTCACCATCTCTCATGATGTAGCTACATGTGCACATCAATGCAAAGGAAGTTGCTTCATTTATGGGCAGTCATTGTATAATTATTGGAGATAGAGGAAAAGTCAGTGTAAAAAATAAGGATTCCATGTATACTTCTCAATTTTTATTGTGACTTTTGAGGTACTTTGTACATTATATGGAGAGACATTGTTTGTAATACTTTTTCTCATATATGTGAACTTTTATACGTTGAAATATTATAAGGCAGAGGTCAGATACTCTTTGTACTCTCAGGTATAACGCAGGAGATAGCTACTCCCTCATCATGCAAAAGAATTATGTCGTGAATTATTTCATTATACAACTTCCCAACTACAACATGCATTTCCGGCTAGAAGTTACCTTTTTAAAAGCACGTCCTTCATACAAAGATGGATTTATTTCTTTAAAGGGCCTACATGCTGTGGATTGAGAAACTTCCACAAGCATCCATAATGTTAATTTTAAATGCCTTCACTCATATAATGCAATAATGCATTAGAAACAAAATACACAGAAATATTCTTATGTACTGAAAATGCTCGTATGTATAAATTTCATCACAGTGAGGATGTTCGTGATTTCAAAACAAAAGTTTTAGCAAAGTTGGAGAACGGAGAAGAAATAAACTGAAAAAACCAAAGTCTGGATGAGGTCATGGTAAAACTATAGCCATGGACTGTGGTGAAAGAACATGAATACATAATATACTGACTACTGAAACAGTTTTAACTGTCAACATCTTTTTAATTCCTCTGTAATTATTACTCGATGGGACAAAACAATCAAAAGCTTTGCTTGGTAATTACTCCCGTCACCTTCCACGTAAGTTTCTTGGGGTATCGATCGCATGCCTTTTCCCACATTTTATTCCTTTCTTCTCATGAAAAATATTCCGGTTTAAAAGGTATATGAGGCAAAAGCAACGCTAAGAGCAAACCTTCTACGACACAATTATTATACCTTGTCCATTTGTTTTTCCCAAGATAGAAAGTTCGGTCAAGTCAATAGATCGCTTATAATTATTGGCAAGCATTTACTTTGTTTGCACCTTCGGACTGTAGTTAAACAAGCACATAGAAGTTTTATGTAGCTGTTTAATTGCTCGCTATTTAGATAGTAATTACTTTATTCCGTATTAGGGCACTGCTCAATTTAAGACATGGTAATAATTTTGAACTTGATTCCTAACTTTGATATAGCTTCCACGAAAATCGATTCCTTTTTAGGGTAAGGAGATAGGTAGCTGAGAAAGTTCAATTCTAAAAACTCTCTCCATTTCACTAGAAATATTTTTTGTACATAAATTAGAGCTGTTTAAAAAACAGTTTGGAAATTCTCCCAGAAAATAAAATAAAACATTCTACACACTTCCTTTCCATACGTATCACAGTGTCTAATTCTCAGAAAAAAGCGGAAATTTGTAATTTGGAAAAATATCGAAATGTTTCAAAATGCTACCCTGTATCGATATTTTCGATCAGAATGTTAAAACGCATCTTTTCACGAAATTTGGACTCCTTAGTTCAATTAGGCTCGATATAGGAGGGCATTTAACTATAGATTATTTATATATATATATATATATAGGAGGGAGTCTAGTAGGTTGAGTTTAATAGCCTAGTAAATAGTAGGACATTTTTACTTCTTAGCTTTATGTGTAACTTGTGGGAGAACAGTCATTTTATGTACTGAACAAGAAATAACACGTTAATAAAGTTATGAAATGAAAATTTGTGGAATTCTTAAACAAAGGGTAAATGGGAGAACCTGGTTTCTTTTTCAACAAAAGGGAAAAAATCCTGGGGATGTGGAGAAAAAGTAAAAATGAATTTTTGTAGCAAAAATTACGCAGAGTTTTATAGGGTAGCCGATAATTACCCCATATCAAATTTTCCCTATGTTATAATTAGCCGAAATTTACGAAAATGGTGTTTGCTATAACATTTGATGTACTCCACATAGAGCAATGTGGTTGGCCCACAATTTTAGCTTTCAGAATCGTCAGGGCAAGAATTTTTAATCCTTGAGGTACTTAAGATATGGGAAGTTGAGTATAGGCCGCTGGGATTACGAAAATGTCTCGAAATTTGGGGTTCCTTAGGGAGTTTTTGAAAACAAAGATGTTACAAAATATACGTCCAAAACAGTCCTCATATCTTAGGTACTTCCAATAGTAAAACCACGTGCACTGAAGCTAAAATTGTGGGCCTTCAGAAAATTCCAACCACATTGCTCTATGTGGAGTACATCCAATGTTGTAGCAGACACCATTTTCGTAAACTTCAGCTAATTATAACATAGGGAAAAATTGATATGGGGTAATTATCGGCTACCCTATAAAAATTTGCGTAATTTTTGCTACAAAAATCAACTCTTACTTTCTCTCCACATCCCCAGGATTTTTTCCCTTTTGGTGAAAAAGAAACCAGGCTCTCTCATTTACCCTTTGTTTAAGCACTCCACAAAATGCCCTCCTATGTCGAGCCTAATCAAGCTAAGGAGGCCAAATTTCGTGAAAAGATGCGTTTTAACATTCCGATCGAAAATATCGATACAGGGTAGCATTTTGAAACATTTCGATATTTTTCCAAATTACAAATTTCCGCTGTTTTCTGAAAATTAGACACTGTGCGTATCCTTAATTCCCAGTCTTCTCTTAAGAACAAATGCATACAAGGAAATAGATACAAACTCAGCATCTCACATTTCTCCAATTTTCATCCCCTTTGAGATGTCTTGATTAGATCACAAGGCCTCCAGCCACATTTTCCCCTCAATTAAGACGTTTCAATGACTACACCCAAACCTTTCATCCTTTAACTCAACAAACTTCCAAGCAAGTAGTACAAAAGGATGGCAATTAGACACTTTTTGTTCCTCTACGAATCAAGAACCAACCCACTCAAGCCACAACCTATTCAATAAACTCACCGTGTCATAATTACAATTAACACTTAAGGTGATTTCCAAGGAATGAAATTAAAAACCCCGAAACTTTCCCCATATTTGACATGTAAATCTACACATTCAATAGAAATTAAATACCAATGAAAAACTCATATGTACGTAAACTACATGAAAGTGAGCCAATTTTTGAAACAGTTAACCCTCATTGGGAGCAACCCCATTGGGTGTACGTGTGAGTAACGGAGGAGAGTTATGCCTCCAAATGAGAGGGTAATGCTCCAAAAGACTCGCCAACACTCACATATAAACCCACGAGTAATAAATCAAAAATAGATAATAGGAATCTAATAAGATTGCTATCAGCTCTAAGCAAGATTGCACAACTTACGTAGTTATACTATACAAATGCAAGAGAGAGCGAGTCAAGCATGGAGCGACATACGAATATGGTAATGAGGTAGAAAGGAAGATGAAGGAGCCAAGATCCAGGGAAAATACTTATATTCATTTCTCATATATATATTTAGTTATATACATATATCTCATAGTTATGATATAGTTCTATATATAAATTTTGGTCTGGTCCTAACCACACTACTAAAGCTGGGACTCACTTGTACAAGAATAAATCTGTTGAGAATCTAACATGGGAACACAATAGAAGAAATGCTGTATACACAAGTCCGGAGAACCTCAAACTATGCTAGAAATTCACCCTCTCCTTAAAATGAAGTAAACATGAATGTAAATGTAGTCTGGAGTCTATCTACATACATTAGCGTTTCTCCAGGAAATTCTCTGAGCAGTTTCCAGTAGTCGTATAATACTCACTCAGGAGCAAGGTACCTCTCTCTCTCTCATCATTGCGGAACTGTAAAAGGAGATTCAAACTCTCTTCCTTTCAAGCAACAGCAGCAGCAGTATAGTTATCTCGATGGGATGAGGACGGCGTGAGAGTGAGAGAGAGAGAGAAGAACAAATGAGGAAACATAATAATAATACTTTAATGTAACTAACATAGTATCCGAACACAGGGGAACAGATGCAGATTGTAGATAAGTAAAGACAGCTTGGGAGTGCGGCTGGACAAGCCATATACACGAAGCCAATGTCAAATTACATGCTTTCCCTTCGATTTAAGTAAACATAAAGACAGAGCATTCTGAAAATATGACTAATTGGAAGGAGCTGACAGTGTACTAAGACACTGTAATAAATTCGAGATTGTTCAAAGGAAAGCAAAAGGGATGGTTAGTAGGAGCAAAGTCTCCCGGCTCTCTCATTCTCTCCTCACTTCTCTCCTCACTCTCTGAGAGAGTCTCTGCCTACTTTACAATTAGATATCTGACAGTTTTCATGATATGCAAACTAAATGCCATTTCCATGTATACATAAGTGTCTAGTCCCATATACGAAGTTGTATGTAAAGAGACGTGTGGCTCTTCTTCATGTGCAATGCCCAGGTTTCGTCTTGTGTTGGTCAATTTGAGTGTGGTGAACGTGTTACGTTAGATTTCCCCAACGAACATCCTCTCGCCATCCCTAATAATAATACTACTAGGAGATGCTACTATATACTATACTACAATCCTTTTGACTTTGTTTCCCGTCGGTCTTCCTTCCTTCTCTCACTGCTCCCCTTTTATATGATATTCTCTCTGTCTCGAAGCAAACTCTCCGCTCGTAGTATTAATTAAGGAGATTTTACTTGGAAAGAGATCAAAGGCAAAAGTTGGAAAGAGGATGACACCTACGGGAAAAATTTAACACGTCCAATTTTTTCCCCCTTCCTTCCTCCTACCGTGTCTACATGGGGAAAAAACTTTCTCATTTTTTCTTTTTCGCCCAACCTTTAATGGATGGCGTTGCTTTATATATTCCACTTTTACCCTTCTCCTCAACTATATAGGATGTCCTTCCTCGCTTCTATATAACTTCCATTCAGATTCACATGCTTTTGTATA
>JAQFXU010005284.1:0-11911 GCA_034693705.1 Spatulosminthurus flaviceps | reverse complement strand
TGACAGTTTTTTGCGGTTCCTGTAAAATTTACAAAAGTGGACTTATTCCAGTTTGATTCTAAAGTCCTCATATGTACATAGCTTATTTCCTATGCCATATTGAACCTTCTAATAGGGAGAGAACCTTTTCCGAATTCTATACATACTTGAGGTATGGTTCTATTTGTACGTACGGAGCTATGGGTCCTGGCCTACAATAAAAGGAACGCACATACGCACATTTTTTAATTCCCTTCGAGAATAAATTTCTGCGTTCCATAAAGACTGCCATTGACTGCTAAACAGAGGGATACATGGATTTAAAGAGGAAGGGAAAGAATGGTGAATGCAAGGAGGAAAAACGAGTTGAAAAGACAGGAGAATAGCCCTCAGAAGTTCTATTACTGTAAGTTGCGTATCGAAAGACCATGAACCGTTCAGTGAGAGAGAGAGAGAGAGAGACAGAGAGAGAGGGTAGGAAAAGCTTCTATCACATTTACTGTCTATAGTCAACATACCTACAAAGACATTTCCCTCTATAGATAGTTCGTGTAAGAAGATTAAAGATTTATCGGTTTCTTTTAAACCCACAACCCAAAAAGCTGTACGTGTAGGAAAGTTTACTGGAGAAAATGCAAATTGCTTCTGCATTCCTTGGAAATTTTCTTATTGTGTCTATCACAAACAGTCCAACATATTAGTTTTCTTCCATGCTTCTATTCCCTACCGTCCCCCCTTTCCCTCTATCTCCTTTTATTCCCTAACTCTGCCATTCAAACAATATTCTGTAAAAGTTGAACAAATCGAACGACATTGTAGTAAAAAAGAATGAATTATTATTGCATGTCGGCATTTCAATCACACTATGTGAAACAAATTTACGCAACTGTTCTGATGTGGCTGTGCTCGTCCTAACCCAAAACGGAAATACTCAGTGGCTTTCATAAATTTACCTTTTTTCTCCACACATACACACACAAAAAAAACAAATAAAGGCCTGGCACACAAAAAAACTAACATTAACAATATGCCCAATAAGTATAAGTATGGTTGTGAACGGTAGGTTCAGATTGCACATGTCAATGCAGCTCATTTCAGTTAATGACTAACAGAATAGTACAGACACAAGAGAAACTTGAAGTTATAAAAGGTGATGTTAGTTTACGCACGTTTAGCATTCACCCTTGAATTGGAAATAGGATACTTGTAGTAGCAGACTCGGAGAGTGAGGCTGCAGTTGTAGTTTCAATGAAAATAGATACAATTTGTGAGGTATACGAGGACGCATTATATGGAGCACATGCCCCATGGTTAAATAAGCCAAGAGAACATAAGTAGGGGCATTGATTGTGCTCTATTATTTTATTACGTTAGTCACATTGGTCGCAGGCCTCAAGTTTTAGGACTGGGGTTTTCTACTTGTTTGGGGACCCCCATGAGTATTTACAGTTATGTGAGGACGCGTTCTTTCTCTACTCTCATCCTACTTGCAGTAGTATTTAGGTTTTTTTCATGCTGTCCTTCCTTCCGTCATTCCTTCCGTTTTGCTCAAAATACCTAATGATATTGCATATAAGGAATGTAAATCCAGTCGTATAAAAACAGAAAAAAACAGCAATTCATGGGGTAGGTAGGTAGTTACGTGGCTTCCAAGTGTAGCTAAGTATGGGAGTATAGAGAGGAGGAGAAAGCAAAGAATTCATTTGTATACAATAAAGGACAAAGAACACATGTTTACCTCGACTAGGGCGGACACCCTCAATGGTGATTCCACAAGGGACACACCAGAAGCTACGGCTGCTACTCCTGGGCTGGGCTCTCGCTTCAAAACTGTTACTACTACTCCGTCACTATACTTTGGAAGTCACTCTCTAGTCATACACTGTAAGCCCACACAAGCATCCATATAGGGATGAATATATAGAATGTCTGTCAAGCTGGAAGAAACATATTGTTACTTACAATCAAGCCACGCTCCATGTATACACAAGCACACACATTTCCTCTGTTTATATACAAAAATAGCGTACCGAAAAATTCTCGAAATTGTTGAATGGATGTTTACATCCAACAAGAACGTACATACATATTTCAAGGCAGTGTGCATGCATATGTCTACGCAAATAATCATCAGCCACAAGGTATTTCTATTGCGTTGAGTGGAATTGAGGAGAAACAGTTTTAGATGAAAATACTTCGTGGCTTCCAAGATAGTAACTTATAGTTTATTTATTCTGGGCTGCAGTAAAATGTACGGTAGCAAGTGAAGAACAAGAAAATGTGGGTGCCCTTTCTGAAAGGGAGAGAGGTTTGAGGGAAAATGCTCATCCTCCCATGAGCAGTGAGGATAGGAAGTTCACCTAATAAAAAATTAATTGAATTCAATCCAAGAATTAAATAAATATTGGAATTGTTACACACATATTCATACATTTAAGGAAGACATTTGCCAGCTTAGGCTATGCATATCCCGTTCGATTGTACTGCTCAACTGAACATACAGTTCAGACGCTTGAGAATTACTGAAAATGAACAAGAAGGGGAGTTAAAATTGTTGACCTTACTTAGTTAACAACATTTTAAATGCAAACTTCATTTTCATGACTTTATTTGCCTTTAAAACCAAGGTCCTGATTCTATTGGAAATTTTTTTTACTGAAGTTGCAAAGAATGCGAATGGTAAAAAAAACTAAATATTATTACTTTTTTGCTTGAAAACAAACTGTACTGAGAACGTACCCACCCGCATCTGCGGATGACCTAATTCCTTTTCCTTGTTTTTATAAATGGGCGCTAATTCACTTCAGAGACAGTATGTTCTTTTGTTTTAAATTGCCTAAGGCTAAAAACAACAGGCTATTAATGAACACAATATCTATCGTTATTACAAATTAATTCCGTATCACCTTGGGGTTTTCTAAAACCAACTTATCATAAATCATTTGTGGAAGCAACAAATGGAAACATCAAGGTATTGGACTATTTTATGGATTGATCTGGACTTGAAAACTTAAATATACTCTTGATTTTCTGGAAGCGTTTTCGGCTACTGGGATAATCGATCAAAATATAGATTAGGCTGATTCTGCTAATTAACGGTTAACAAGCTAAAGTAAATTAAGGCCATTCCAGGATGTCCCGCCTACCTTCGTCGGGAATTCGTGAATTCCAGAAATGGCTTTTCGCTCCCATTTCCAATTTCATCTGAGAATTTACTTGGGTCGAAAAATTTTATGCCATCTAGCTACCACAAATTCAATTTAACTGACTGCTCAGGAGAGAGGCCGGAGCATCTCGTCTGTTACACAACACACTGACACCATCTGGGCCCACCACAATTATTTTCAATCGCCAACAACACTTATTTGAGGTGAAAAATGTGCCCTGACATGAAGCCTCCAACAACATTGGCCCCAATCAGGGAATCCACGCCAGAATGATCAGATCTGACACCTGAAATTTCTGCTCTTTTCTTCTATACAGCTCTTCCAACCCCAGACCTGTTTGAATACTGCGAATGGTTAGGAAAGCCGTGGGATATCGCATTATAAGGTTTGCTCGAACTTGCCGATTTCATCTTTAGAACCACCTACTCAAATGTGCCTCGAAAAAACACCAAAATAAAAAGAGTCCAGTAGCCCACTCATTAGTAACTAGATCGGCAAGAGCCATCGTTGACGATGAATCAAGATTCCCCCAACCAGGTCTTATTCTGATCACCAGTTTAATAAACAATAATGTCGCAGAACTTCCTGAAAAATTAATAAGGGATGGCTTTGACGCGAGAATTTGTTCTTTAAAGATAGATAACCTTCTATTAGCGTTTCTGTCGTTAAATAGGTTCGGATGATGCCACTGATGACAGCTCTGTTAGGTTGGAGTTCGTTTACTGGTTACAAGAGAGTAAACTCTCAAAATATAACATGGCAATAAACTAATGGCGCTAAATAATAAATAATTTCCGCCGTCCCTGGCTATCTTTGCCTGGACGAGTCTTTCGTGAAACTTTCGGGTCCTAAGAGAAAAGAATCAACAGAAGTAAGTTTGGTGTCAAACTGTACTGAGCGATATAATTAGCATTTAAACATGATAATCCTTAAAATTATCATGCTTTATCAGGGTAAATGAACTTGAAGCTGTAGTTGATCATATCTCGTTACCAAATTTCAAGGCAAAATAATATAATCATGCAGGGTAGTTAGTAAAAGATGGCAAGATTGTAAAGAAGTTAGTATATTGTTAACATTTGGTGAACCTGGACGTCCTTATTTGAAAACTAGGGATGGAAAAGTGATAAAAAGGGAATATTGTGTATTTTTTTGTATTACAAATACAAGGTTCACAAATACAATCAATGTTTTAAATAGTACAAAAAACTCTTCTTTTGGTGTTTCGACATTGCTATTTGGAAAGTTATTACTGTAATTAAATCATTAAAGGCAGTGAAAGAAACAAGTACATTATTTATGTTATCAGAGATAAACACTCCAACCAAAAATAAAAAGGGCTGGAAGGGTCGTAGTAAAGAATTTTGGTTTCACTCTGACTTACAGAGTTGCCAACCATCTTAAGTCGTCATTCATTAATTCGCATCACGTTTCAATAATTGACCCTATTTTTATGATGACTCCGGCTTCCTGGAGAATTGTACCTCGCGCCAGCTGTCACGGGAAACCCCCAGTGCAGGGTCTCCGTTTCCAAAAACGTCCACATATCGTCTTGTTTAGCAAGGTGTTAAATGGCGAGAATTTTTACTAATTCAAACAGTAATGCTAAAATAATGTCTCCAGCACTGATGCACGATCGAAAAATAGATTTGGGGCAACATTTTGCAACTTTTTAATATTTGGCGAATTTCAACTTTACTGCTTTTTCAGTAAAGTAGTCACAGTTCCCATACCGGCAAAAACCCTTGGGCAAATTACAAACCATCCCTGGACTCGAATCCGAGTACTCAGACGACCCTCGAATAAATCCGAGCCCTTGAACACCATGCTACAAGGCACTTGTCGAAGGCTTGTAGTAAAGGGCTTGGTAAGGAAAATTCGACAACATTGACATAATAACATTTCTGGCAGAATCCTCGACACTGCGTCGAATACTCAAGGTGAGGGACTAGGAAGAGACCAATGTATCAGTGAGACCCCCGAATTGAGTTTTTTATGTATAAGAAACTCAATTCAGGTTAGGTACTCAACAATGTTCTTGTAGACAAATTCTGTTGTACGAAGAAGTTAACAATTTATTTAAAATGATGGCTTGCGCTTGTTTCATAAAACTCTCATAATTTTATCATATATAAACTGTTTTCCATGAAAATAATGGCATTAAAAAGTAAACCCAAGTCAAGGAAATTGAAACCGAACTGCTTCCCAATTCCCAGAAATGATCTGCAACACATCACTATAGAGAGAAAGAAACTGAATTGTTACACTGATACCAATGTGGTATTTGCCTAAAGACACAGTATATCCACTACATTTTGTTTGTTCATATTTTTTGTTTTAAATTATTTCAACCGTATAAATAAAAGACTAGCATACTGTTGCATTCTTACAAACCACATCTATAATTTTATTATCACTTCTCTTCTTTCTACAGCCTTGAAAATGCATGAATGAGTTAATATCACGATTAGTGCATTTAATGGGAATAATTAATTCGTCTTGTAACTTTCCTCAAGGTCTAACCATTGTCTTTACCAACCTCTAACTACTGACACGGAAACCATTTGTAATCCTTCTGACCTGTGTGTAATAATCCATTACACCTGCTGGTTGTTGGTTCACTCATGATTCTATCGCCGTGCCCTAACATGTCTACAAGTTGTGTCTGACCTGAGCCCTCATGGAAATCTTCCTTCTCAATAAGAACCGGAGGATGTAACACCAGAATGTAGTTATGAGTCAAATGATTATGAATATTGCAGACCATCATAGAGGAAAAGTAAACAGCTGGAACCAGCTTAATTTTCCAGGGTTTCACTCAAATTTAATAATTAACCCTATACCAGGAAAAGGCATCTTGGGGTAAATCTCAATTCTTTTTTGTGGATACTGCTAAACAAAACAAAGTTTCAAAGCTTATGGTAAATAAGGAATGAGCTTGGGGAAATCCTGTCTTTTGCACTACTATAGACTACATATTTATTGAACGTAGAGCTGACGTAGTCCCTATAATTCTACCTTGTTCAACGAGTATTACTACATGTCTTGCACACTGCGTGTCTACATGTACTTTCACATAAACACCTCCGTACAACATTTGGTAGTATAGACAGCCTTCCATTCATACAAATCCTCACATGAGCAAAAATGTAAATATGCGAGGAAAGGAAGGCTCTTGAAATATCCATTTGAGACAGAAAAAATAACTAGTGCATGATTAATGTAGCATCGGAAAAAGACGACTGCTCTGCATTCTCCATGAACTTCCAGGAAAAATGAGGAAATAAATCTATTTTAATAGTGTCCCTCTTGTGGGTAGGTAAAATACACAATGTCTTCTCTTAAGAAACACTTTGTTTGTAATAAAAACAAGATTATCTTGTCAAAAAGGGAAAGAAATCCTTTTACTGTAATTGTAACTCCATGGCAAATACTCTTGAAACTTTTACGTGCTGCAGGCCCCCACAGTACAATTGAAACATAAACACTGGAACTTCTCCTGCATCGTTTAACTAACATGTAAAATTGAAACACTCCACTCTCACTCTCCTACCTTTCAAATATCCGTGTTTTGACGTACATATGCACCATGTATAGCTCATATGAAACCTTTCTCCACATTGTGCGTCCAAAGAATCGGGAAAAATTCAAGCAATAAAAAATATACAAGCAGTAAAAATATTTATAGAATACAGAACATTTCGCGTCCATATATTTATGTACATCAGTCCCACCAAGCAAACTCCAAAATGGGCTGCACACAATTGAACTCACTGTTCATCAGGCTTTTCCTGTTTTTTTTCCTTGACGAGCGGGAAAACCCTGGAGGGTAGAGAAAGCCGAGAGATTTTTCTTGGTGGTACTCCTCATGCCGGTAAGATAGTGAAATATTCCAAGAAGGATTTATCTTCCAGTCAAGATCTGGAAGCAAGTTGCGAATGCAATCTGTCAGACAGGATGTCAAAAGTTTAAATCCAAATATTATGAAGTTACTTGTGAAACGATGAAAACTTCAAGGTATACATGCATTTAACTATGGAGTGCACATATGGATTTTGTGGTTTGCTTCGAATCTTTATAAAAAAGAGTATTACTTTATTTTCCAAGTAAAAGTCTATAAACGGGAAGATGATGGTGTGTAAGAGAGAGAGAGAGAGAGAGTTTTTGTTGAGGAGCGAGAGAATTGAACGAGAAGGAAAAGTAAGGCTGTAATTTTGCATCGCCTCAAGGGCTTCCGTCTTTCCATCAGCGGCATTGTCCAATTTTGAATGGATTTGTCAGCATCAACATCATTCCGGTATAATAGCTCTTTCCATCCTAACAGCTATTACAATGAGTAGATTTAAGCCATGGGTAGTTTGTGTGTATGTAGAGAGGGAAGTCCTTATGTACGTACGTGATGAGAGAGCGGGTAGGAGGTAAATCAACTGTGGTAGTTGTGTTGTTACATGGGAATGCGTTTCCGTCTCTACTCATTGCTCTCAAATGTGAGGTTCTCGATGATACTCAAGGACCACTTTGCTATTTCCCAAAATGGAAAAGGAAAAACTCTATAGACAGGGGAAACACAAAATACAGCAAATAAACACACAGACGCACATCAGACAGTCACTCACCAGCCACCGTCTTTACTTTGGCGTAGTGCTCACAGTGCAGTGGCAGTAGTTGCAAACTCCAAGGATCTTCCTCTTGTGAGTTAGATACCCCAACATTTGTTGGGGATAGGATTCAATGGTGGAAGTATAGGTTTTATTTTTAATCCAGAACAAGTGAAATCCAGCAGATGAACTCCGATTTCTCTGAACACTAATCTTTTCAGCAAACAAACTCATTACACATTTTAACCTGGACGGCCTGTCGGTTTGCACGGAAATTATGACTCTGGCATCAGCACTGTTGTCTGATATTTTATTTCCTCTCCATTATGGCTACTTGCTCATGAGCCCATTATTATACAGTTATCTATACATAAGGACACATGTATAATGGACCAGTTTTGAGGAAGGTACACGTGGAATCACATGATATCAATTTGGTGGCTTATCATGCTGAACAAAACAAAAGATTCACTTTGCTCCAACTTTCCCCGTACATTATACTACACCATTGGCACGGGCTAACCAAGATCACTTCCTGTGAACTCAAACTACTTTTTCTGACATTCCCTATTATTATTTCCAGCTAGCAAATAAATGCTGATACGAGTTTTTCCATTCGTTCCATTTATTTTGGCAAGAAAGGAGAGAGAGAGAGAGAACCTATTCACCACAAGATGGGAAATGGCTGTCCCATTACCCATCTCCCGCTATATCTCTAATATAGCTTTATCTGCATCTATCTGTATCTAGAATTGCATGCCTACAGGAAATTCAGTGCAGCATTCAACCGATACAAATATTTAGCTCTTTTCCTAATACCACCCTCACAGATCAAAGGAACAACCGAGCTGGATAACTTTCGATAAATATTAGAATATTCAAACCACTTATTTTCAAGGAATTCTAGCCGCCATCACCACATCATCATAATAATCTACCATTATATTTATATATTATATAGATATCTACAACTCCATATTATTACTAAACTTGTGTATAGATCACATTGTAAAGGTTCTAATAATCTATAAATCGACTTCCAATCCAGCAGTCAATTTATTTTTTTTGACTTCAACCGCAAAGTGAACACATTCAATGAAAAATATCGAGTAGGAAAAATTTCTTTGATTCATCTATAATTTTTTCCTATTTTTACCAGTTTTCCTAGAGAGTTTTTGGTAATTATATCATTCCGATAGGGAAATATATAATTTGTAACGATAAAATTCCATATAATTACTACATGTAACATTTCCTTCATTTGTACCTGCAGATCTACATCATCCATCCGTTATGATAGGAACCGAAAGCTTTTGATAATTTCATGAATGATCTTTGAAGCTTACTCTTAATAGTATAGTTTCCAGGAATAATAATAATTCTATTATAGTTAGTTCCTGGGAATAAATTTGGAATTTAAAACGCTTGGCAAAGCGATACTGATTGCTATGGCTGGCTGAGCTTATTATCATATTGAGTGTGAATAATTGGAATACCTATGTATTCCCTTGTCCGATAAGCTTCATTCCAATTTCCATTCTCTTTTCCACATATAGCTACACTTACGTGTTTACAGCTAACAGCCTTTACTCTTCGACAGAAATTATATAGTGAAGAGAGGAAGGAGTTCCTAGGAAACGCTACAATTGCTGCTGCTGTTTCAGGGTGACCATGAGTTGATATTGTGAAGAGTTGAATGATTCCATTGCTAACAATCACAAGGTTTGTCCGTGAATATATCTAAAATGAGAAATAGGAATGAATGAGAGAGGGAAAGAGAGAGAGAGAGAGAGAGGAAAGCAACGAACCGAAAAGGAAGAAAATTCATTGTATTTCATCGCAAAATAGAGAAATTAGCACCCCATACCATAAATCAGGAGAGGGAAAGGTTACACACTTCCACATTTTGTTTGGGAAAATCCACAGACCCAAGGGGGTGCATAAGTGTTGAGAATTTCATTCCCCATCCATATACAGTTGCTTAATGCATTCACTCAGCGATTGCAACATTTTGTTGCTGAATCCAACAGCAACATGTGCACAATAGTGAAATATTGTCGCCGTGTGCACCAATGTATGCACGTCGGAAGAACTCCATCAGCTGAATTAATACGACAGAATTAAGTAGTTTAATGGCTTGGAGCAGTTTACAGTAAACTCTGGACGAACAACGATAGTTGCTAACTCCCTCATCCTTCCATGTACATAAATTCTACGGGCACATCTTCTCCATGAAATCTCTCTCTCTCTCTCTCGGTGAGTCTAAACTCTTTGGGATCATTTCCACTCCCAACTTATACTCTACTCTCTCAGCCTTGGACCAACAACCTTGCTGAGAATACTTGATACTTTGATGGGCTGATCAGGGATTCCACAGTCTAATGATATTTCCCATAGCCTCAGCACAGGCTCCAAAACTTCCCTTCCACTTTTCCCTATACTAATAACAGCATTAGAGCACATAATATAATTGCATGTTCAACCATAAAAGCAAAAACTTCTCCAGACAGATACATCTAGATACCTTTTTCCTTGTACAATATGCATACTAAACAGGAGCCTAGACATTTCCAAAACCATGTAATCATCATACGTATAATGCCACTGCACAAAAGATCTCAAGGTCGCGAGAGATTTACACAAATGAGATTTAAAATATCAATTTCTATCTCCCTTGCCTTGTCGTAACTTTGGTGTCATTTCCTGAGTTAGTGCAGTGGATTTGTTTTAGAGTCTTCAATTTTATTTTTCTCTCGCTCCCTATCACAGATATGTTCACAGTCACATGTATGTGTACAATGCTAAGGCATAGGCTTGAAAATTTCTCCCTGTGCCATTGCATTCAAGTTGAATCCTTTCGGCTTAGCTTTTACAGTGACATAAAAAAAGGAAGCTTAAAATATTATTTGTAGCTTCATGCTATCTGTGCATTTACGACCGTCAACACCCATAAGCTTGTAGCACTTCATAAAATGAGTGAAATGTTGACACATTGTAAATATATGTAGCTACTACATAGTTATCTATATCTATACATAATGTAGGAGAAGCAGAGGAGATAGGTAGGGAAAATATTGTGACTAGTTTTCAAGTTGCATGCAAAATAAAAGCATATATGTAGGCTAATATATTATCTGTATAGAGAATCCAAGGGTAAACTGATGCAAAAAGTTGGCAGAAATAAAGTTTGTTCAATAATAAATACTCATGAATGTGTCCAAAGCGGAGGGAAAGTTGTGAGCGACAGAGAGTTGAAACAATGGAGAGATTTGTGCTTGTGATGCCAATGGGGATGAAATGTGATGGCCATTCTCTTATCACATTCCAACAGGAGCAGCAGGCGCACAACGATGTCCAGCATTCATGGGAAACATGCGAGGGAAAAGTGACTGAGTAGTTGTAAACTACTGTCATAAGTTAGGTGAAGTAGCATCATTGATTTTGTGAGAATTTGCGGTTCGCTAAAGTGAAAGAGATCTGAAAAGAGAAAAAAAAGTTGGGAAAGTTATAGAGGGAACATTCAAGTACTAGACCATCACATGCGTAAGGATACTTTATGTATAGCTCGGCCCCTCCAACCCATATATTTATTCCATACATAAAAAGGATGCATATTGTGCATTTACGACCAGTACACGCTATGCAAGGAAGAAGATGAGTGCGAGTTTTAGTTTGAGAAGGACATTTGAGCCGTGCGAGTAGTGGTTAACCATTGAGGATTCCCAGAACTAAATGGAATGATACTATCACTTCACTCCAACTACTCCCTTTATACACGTGTGCATACATATGGAGAGAGAGAGAGAGAGCCAGGCTGGCAAAAGCAAGTCATAAGAAATGAAAGTACGTCTGGAAAGGAGAGTTTCAATCAACTAGGACCACAAGAGTAGTAGGGGTTGGTGTATCTGGACTGGAGTAGAGGAAGGAGAGGATGACCATAGTATTACTCCTATGCTTAGTAACTTGGAAAAATGAAGGGAACTAATATTGATGTGTGGTCATGTTGAAGTCGATACGCTTGTAGTAGTACGTAGGGGAATGAAGGAGGCAAAGCCATAATAGTTCATGGGTCCAGTATGTATAAAAGTTGAAGTTCTTCTCCAACTCTCTACTCTGTGGCTTAGCCTCTCATCTAATGCTCCTAAAAACACAACCCCATTTAAAAAG